>SKCR01010108.1:0-306121 GCA_019454045.1 Zanthoxylum bungeanum
ATAAATGAATCATGTTATGCATGCATTTATAGGTAAGTTTATTGTAGTTTATTTTGATGACATCTTAGTTTACAGTAAAATATTAGATGAGCATGTTATGTATTTGAAGCATGTTCTTGATGTGTTAAGGCAGGAAAAATTGTATTCTAACTTTAGTAAGAGCACTTTTTGTATGGATAGAAATTTTTTCCTTGGTTTTATTGTAAGTGCAGATGGCATCGAAGTTAGTGTAGAGAAGGTAAAGGCAATTCAGGAATTGGCCTGCACCGATAATTATGACAGAAGTCAGCAGCTTCCATGGATTAGCAAGCTTCTACCACAGGTTTGTGAGAGACTTCAGCAGAATTGTAACAACACTGACTGAAGTAGTGAAGAAAATTATTGGCTTAAAATGGGGAGAAGAGCAGAAGCGTGCATTCTAAGATCTTAAAATGAAGTTGTGCAGTGCACTAGTTTTGGCGCTACCCAACTTTGAGAAGAAATTTGAGATTGAATGTGTGCATCTGGGATAGGTATTGGAGCGGTTTTTATGCAAGAAAAGCAGTCAATAGCTTACTTTAGTGAGAAGCTGAATGGCGCAGTTTTGAGGTAACCTACATATGACAAAGAGTTGTATGTGCTAGTGAGATCCCTTGAGACTTGGCAGCATTATTTGTGGCCTCAAGAGTTTGTGATCCATACAGATCATGAGTCATTGGTGCATTTGAAGGGCCAAGGTAAGCTGAACAAATGACAGGCACGATGGTTAGAGTTTATTGAGACATTTTCATATGTAATCCGCTACAAACAATGTAAGGAAAACATTATCGCTGATGCACTATCGCGAAGGTATGCTTTACTTACTTCATTGAGTGTAAGAATGCTTGAGTTTGAATTTTATTAAAGAAATTTATGCAAGTGATACCGACTTTAGTAATATCTATGCTTATGTGAAAAGTCTACCTTTAGTAAATTCTACCAACATTATGGGTTTCTATTTAAGGATAATAGATTATGCATTTCTATTTGTAGTATGTGTGAGTTATTAGTTAGGGAAGCGCATGGGGGAGGTTTAATAGGGCACTTTGGCTTTGCTAAGACCTTATGGGTATTTAATGAACATTTGTATTGGCCTAAAATGCAGAGAGATATTGAGCGTTTGTGTGATAAATGCTTAACTTGTAAAAATGCTAAATCTAAGGTTATGCCTCATGGTTTGTACGCGCCATTGCTTGTACTAGTGAGCCATGGGTAGATGTATCAATGGAATTTATATTAGGTTTACCTAGGACTGGGCGGGGTAGATATTCAATCTTTGTAGTGGTTGATAGGTTTAGTAAGATGGCACACTTTATATCATGTCATAAGACTAATGATGCCACTAACATTATTGACTTGTTCTTTAGAGAAGTAGTATGGCTCCATGGAATTCCACGGAATATAGTTTCAGATCGTGATGTTAAATTCCTTGGTCACTTTTGGAAAGTTTTATGAGGTAAGTTAGAAACTAAATTTTTGTATTCTACTGCTTGCCACCCCTAAACTGATGGGCAGACCGAAGTGGTTAATAGGAATTTGACTCAGTTATTACATACTATTATCACTAAGAACTTAAAAACATGGGAGAATTGTTTGTCCTTTATTGAATTTGTATATAACCGTATCATTTATTGTTCATCATCTTATTCACCATCTGAAATTATTTATGGTTTTCAGCCACTAACTCCATTAGATTTGTTACCATCGCCTGTTAATGAGCATGTAGGGTTAGATGGAAAAAGAAAAGCTGATTTGGTGAAACACATACATGAGAAAGCAAGAGAGCACATACAACGGAAGAATGAGTAGTATGATTCTCATGCCAATAAAAGAAGAAAGCGTGTGGTATTTCGACCTGGTGATTGGGTTTGGGGTAAACATGCACAAGGAGAGATTTTCTGAACAGCATAAATCCAAGCTACAACCGATAGGAGATGATCCATTTAAATTATTTGAACTAATTAATGACAATGCATACAAGTTGGATTTACAAGGTAAATATAATGTGTCTGCTACATTTAATATTTATGACTTCACTCTTTTTGATGCAGGTATATATTCGAGGTCGAATCCTTTTCAAGAGGGAGGGAATGACACGAATCCAGCCACTCAAGGAACATTGGAAGTCATAACCAGCAAATGGTAGAGCCTTTGCAAGTGCCAACATGGCCAATCACACGCCAGAGAGCTAAGAAGATCAGAGATGCAATGGTAGGGCTATCACAGAATGTAATGGTCGAGTGTGACAAACAACTCCAGCGTATTTTAGCATCACATGAGGGCTTCTATGAAGTGCGTCCAAAGTTATTCCACCTGACCCAAGTCATACTAGATTATTGTACCAGCAATTCAAAAGTCAAGTACCTTTTGACGAATCAAGTTGAATTAAGTCCAACACTAAAAATTCACTCAGACAAGACTTATTGGGCTTCAAAATACATCATTGGGTCTATATACCTGAAATCCATGAATTTTGGGGATTTTTGTGTCAATGAGACAATTTGGTCATGGCTTTGAAAAACTTACAACTTTTGTTGGATTTTTGTGATTTTGTTGTTTTTCCTTTATTGACTTTTTGACAAAGTTTTTGATTAAGTTTTTACTACTTTAGACTTTTATCGTAAATTGTCTAGGTTGTTAAATGACTATTAAGGGCATAACCTTTAAGTAGCCATTAGTTAGACATTAAGGGTGTTTTGGTCATTTTATATCCATTAGGTTTTCTTTCTTTGTACTATATATTGTAACTTATCTTCTTTAATGAAAATCAATCTCCATTTTCGAAATTTCTTCTAAAGGAAAGGGTAAGGCCGAATTTCTAGCTTAAAGGAGGGATTCTCCTTTGTTTCAACTTCGACTTATCTAAGGCGTGACAACCTTAGTGGTATCTCCGTGCTAGCAGAACACAACAAGGATCATCTTAAAGGGTTCTCAAAAATAAGTTCTTTGTGGGTCTTCTTTGTGGCCTTGGAAGTGTTTTGTTCCTACAAAATAAAATTCGCGATACTTGGGGTTCTATCCATTGCGAGGAGTTTGCTTGGCCTAATCATCCAAGTGAGTTACACGTCAGTTAAGTTAAAATTAAATACATAAGATAAAAGGTGTGTGTTTTGTGAAATTGGGTTTAATGTATTTAGTCATATCTAGTCCCTATGGGGCGTGGCATAATAATGTAAGGTTCATGATCTGACCTTGAGATCTTGGGTTCGAATCTAGGGAGTGTGTTTCTTGTAAGAGTCTTGGACAATATGAGGTTTTACCTGCTCCGCTTAAGCCCGAAATTGTTGGTTTGGCTGCGGGATTTCCAACGATTCAAAAAAAAAGTATTTAGTCATATCTTATTTAATCAATATTTGTAACGTATACATACATAATACATAATAAATTATAATGATTTGGACTGTTTCAAAAACTAAAAAGATAAACATAATTCTCCCCATATATGAAAAAGTCCTCCCTAATCAAAATATTGATAGATCAAACAAGTGTCTGAGTCCCTCTATGGCTTCCCTTTATCTCTATTACAGAATCCTCTGCCTCACATGATCTCGAATAGGTCAAATTTGGCACAAGATTTGGAATTTCGTACTCCAATACTTCATCCATCATACCTCTTTCAACCTTTTGGCTTCCACTACAAGAAAAAAGGATCTCCATCATCTAAAGATTTAGCATCGCCAAAAAAATCATCGCTACATATATCATTTAGCATCTTTAAGAAGTGATGGCACTTAAAGTAATAATATCTCGCGTTGAATTTATTAGCGACATTGTATATTAGTTTTAGCGTCGCCATTGAATTGGGCGACGCTAAATGCATTACCTTTAGCGTCGTCAATTTTAGGTGACGCTAAAAAGCCTGTAATAATAATAAGTATTAATAATAATTAAAATTATTAATTAGCGTCGCTTATGGAGTTGGCGATGCTAAAATATATACATTTAAAGTCATCTATTTCTGGCGACGCGAAAAGCATATGTAATAATAAAATTAATTATTAATTATAATTAATTAGCGATACTACATGCATAGGCGACTCTAAATAGCTTCCAATAATAATAATAATAATAATAATAATAATAATAATAATAATAATAATAATAATAATAATAATTAATGATATTTAGGTGCATTATACGCGCGCACAAATATATATTATTTTTTATATCTTATTATTATAAATTGATTACATCATAGTGGTAATTATGTACCTTCAACTCTTAAGGTCAAGAGTTCAAGTCACACAAAATGTAATAATTTGTAGAATTATAAATGTGGATCGTGTGGGCCCACCGGTAGGTGATACTAGGGTCTAGGTATGGGGCCCGCCCATGGTTGGTTAGGTGGGGTCTGTGATGGGTCCCACAATAAATTTTTTAAGATGTAATTTTCGTTTTAGAGAATTAGCATTGTCTTTTCTTGTAGTGTTCCATCAAAATAAATTTTATTCTCTTAATGTTTATTTCATTTCTTGGAACTGATTCTTGTTTCATATTTAGTTAGTGTTTTTATTATTAAACATATATGACGTTGTTATTTATTTAAGTACATATATGGCATTGTTTCACCCAATAAATTATGTCGATTGAGAGGAAAAGTGGAAATTAGGGAATTTATTTTCGGATACAGCTTTTGTGAAGAGAAGTGATTGTGAACTGCGAAATAAATTAGGGTTTTGTTTATCTTTACTTGCACATCATATTAATATGCACACTGCACATGCTTCCAACTATTGATAGTATAAAAGACATTTTTTTAGTTTTCATTTTATAAAATAGTGATCCCCAAGATTGGAAAATGATCGAAACCCTTTAATATTTTAAACAAAACAAAATTCTCATGTTTAAAAATTTTGAATTTTAGTTTAAAAATTCTAAATTTTGATCAAGAATCAAAATCTTTAATCATTCAATTTGAATTTGGAATGATTTTCATCCCAATTCACATAATCGATCAAGAATAAAAATGAAACAGGACAAGACTGATTTAAGAAAAAATATCCTGATTATCATCCCTATCTCATGTTATACAATAAAAATAAAACATTTTTAACAAAACCTTATGGTGGGGATTTTTGTTTAACTTTAAACCATTGTAGGAATTTCGCATGATTTCACACATTAATTACTTTTCTTTTCTTTTTTCGCTTAATTTTGTAACACGTAAGGAAGACCAAATGACCTGGACACATAAATTTCAACTTTTAAAGCCAATTAGTGACTCAATTGCGTCACCTGATTAAAGAGGCGATTTGATTGATTTTAGGATAGTGACCACCCACCTTAAGTTAAAAGCAATCAACTGATATTTGGTACGGCAATTTGGATGGACTTGCCACGTATGTTTATTTATGTAATTGAGATAATTACTTTTTATCACCTATATAATTTTATTATCATTATAATCTGTTTTTTAATTAGAAAAAAAAAAATTAAAGCAGATTTGGTCAGCAGTCACTAGTAAAGGAGATAAGCTTGATATCTTATTTGTTGGAGAATGAATTAATAAGATAATTTTTGTATATTCAATATGAATATATTTATAGTATACTCTTTTTTATATAAGTAATGTATGGAAATAAAAAAGGTAAGAAATAATATAATTATTGTTGGACAATTATGACCCATAGCGTCACTATTTGTGCAGATCACGGTGTTGTTGTACAAATTTACTATGTGACAAATGAGATTACACTATTATCATTTGTGATTAGATCACCAAGATGTATAAATGATAGGAGGTCCATGTGATTTGTTCCTGGATTGAGAATGATATGAGACAGTATCAGTTCATGAATGATAAATCATTAAATATCCCTAGTCAGAGTATTATCGAGATTGGACATCGATAAATGCGTAAAAGACTAGTATTACACTTGTGCGCATTGTGAGGGCACAACAGCATAGTTCTCATATATTTGGGTATAGGATACTCATGCAAGTGTAATAGGAGGTTGTGTTTTACCGATGGTACGGGAAACAGCTTCGCTCTGGATAGACCCAATCGAAATTCCATTGGTAGTATGACTATGTGTCTATGGAAGTCCGAAATCAGGGTAGGTGTATTTGGTCTTAACCTGAGACTTGCACCGCTAATACTTGTGACAATCAATATACTTTGGTTTTGGTCGTCCAGGGCTTTAACAGGTTTCTGTGTACGCCTCTTCTGGTATATCGACAATCGTAGTGTGTTGGGTGTGATGTCAAGACGAAAGTATCACTCCAGTCATATGGAGTTGATGATCGCACAGGGATACAGAACTGGTTCTCTAAAAAGGTTGCAACCGTAGGGATAATATGACTTGGTCATGATTATCCGATATTAAAGAGACTAGTTGCTCGTCATCCGATATATGCTTCGTACGGGGCAGACACTGTACCAGCCCCAGGCCTTGCATGTGATCATCTGATACTGGATCGAAATACGCAATACTACGTATACTACGCCTCATATAGATCCTTATTCCTGTAAGGATATTTCTGGAGAATTTGGTAGGCATGGCGCTTTGCTAGAAGCTAACCTTGTCTTGTAAATCGGTATAAACGTAGTACTAGGTACTTACGTGTTCGGATAGTCCGACTACCGTATTTACTGCCAACATATCCGGGGATCTCATGGGTCGCTTCCCGAAGATTCACCGATGAAGTATGACTCACACTTTAATTAATCTGGGATTAATTAGATGAGAGAGAAAATTAATCTGGGATTAATTGAGGAGATATTTTATCTGGGATAAAATATCAATTAAAGAGAGATAAAGATTAATTTGGAATTAATCGATTAATTAATATATTCGATATATTAAACGAAATTGGATTTCGACGCGAAATAAAATTAGATTTTAATTCGGGCGAATGAATTAATTTAGAATTAATTCGTTAGCGACGTGAATAGTAATTATGCTTGGCATGATTATTTAATTAAATTAGATTTAATTACGTCGCAACAGAAAAATTCGTTAATTTGGAATTAGCGAACCCGAGCCCGGGATTGTTTCCGAGCGCATTCGTATTTCGAATTCGAGTGCGGCACGCAAGTCAAATCAAGCGTTAAATCACTAGTCGCATCAAGCGTCAAATCATTAGTCACTTTGAGTGATGTGACAACTTGTCACATTGATTGATTGATTGATGCAAATAGGGAAGTGAGTGGTTGATAGCATTTAATGCTATTTTAGAGCCAAATTTTTGTTGACTTTTGGAAAGCTATTACACAAATTTTGGTATATGTTTTTATTTGATTTTGGAAATCATTTAATCAACAACTCTCTCTTTCTCTCATCTCTCTCTCTCTCGCCCATGGATGGCACTTTTTCTTCTGGTTTGGCAGTGAACTGCCGTGAGCCAAAGTGAAAATGGGAAGCAAAATGTTTGATTTTTGTTGAAAAAATCAAGAGAGCTAGCACTCCGAGAGACATGCGAAGGTGATAGGGAAGTCCACCAATGAGCTTGGAATCATTTGACGAAGCTTGGAGCTTGTTCAAGGAGCATCAAAACCGAAAATGGAGGAAGGCAGAACTGCCACTGCCGAGCAGTCCAGTGGGCAGAAAAATCAAATTTTGTTGCCTCCCGCGTCGCTCAACCGATCGATGTGAGTATTCCGCGACTTCCTCGTTGAATTCGCACTTATTTTCAATGCTTGAAATGATCTTGGGATGCTTAGTTTTTCCCAACAATGGTATCAAGAGAAAGGTTAAGCATGAAAATATTTTAGGGCTTAAAATTTGGGCAAAAATGTTTTTGAGCATGATTTGAATGAATTGGATGTTTGAGTATGCTTATAACATGTTTAGTTGAAGTTTGATTGGATCAATTTTAAGAAATTGTGATTGGATCATTTTTCCCAATTGGATGGCTTGGCCGAATTGAACATAGCCCTAATTCTTGGTGATTTTTGATTTTTGATTCATTGGATGAGTTGGAATCAATTGGGATGTTGATTTAATGTCGATTGTGGAATTAATTGGATTGAAACCGAAATGGACACAAAGTAGTAAAGCATGTAAATGGGTTTGATTTTTGTTAAATTGTGTTGGACACGATTTAATGATGATGAGCATGATTAATTAGGCTAATTTGGTGTTTTGGAAATATTGATTTGGGTGATTAATTGTGTTATTCACTTTGGATAATTAAATGTGAAATTGGATTTTGTAATTTAATTATGTTGGGCCTAATTTTGGAAATTGGACTTTTAAAGTTGTTATTGGGCTTATTGGGCTTGGTTGTACTAAGTTGGGTTTATGCAAAATTGGTTGGATCCAATTGGGCCCAAAACCGCTTCCATAAAGCCCAAATGCGACTAATGGACCTTTAAAGTTTAATTGGGCCTAATGGGCCTAAATTGATTTCTGGGCTTATGGGGTAACTCCCGGAATGGACTTTGGTTTTTGGGTTCGACCCGAGTTGACCAAAAGTCCACGCCTTAAGAAATTAATTAAAAGCCCATTAGACTTTAATTAAATTGACGTTGGACGTTAATCGGGCTTTGAGACCCATAATGATTAAATTTGGAATTTAAATCATAAAAGGTTTATTAATAAAGTGTAATATTTAATTTGGAATTAAATAGCGAATTAATATTAAATACAAATTGAATTGGATTTAATGTTGTAGTTTAATTTAATTCAAGAATTCGTACTTTGAGTACTTATTCGCAAAACGAGTTTGACTCGAGCAAAATCAAATCGTTGTTTGAACATTGGATGGTCACTAATTATCAGATTAATTAATTTGATTAGATTGATTGATAACATGCTTGTGTGAATACATGGTTGCGATGCATGAATAATGATATCAGATGGATATTAGTTGGGTGGGGCAATTTTATAAATTGTTGTAATAAATTTGATTTATTAATTGGACCTGCGTGTCCAGCCTTATTACCTCCTTACTCTTTGTATTCTATCCTCACCTATTCCCCTCAATGTAAATGAGGTTTCTTTAGAAGTGTAGTGTAACGGGTAGAAGCAATACTTGTGCTAGCTGGAGAGAGAGAAAGGGAGAGATTTGATCTAGGATCATTGTGTAAAGTATCCATCCGCATATCATTATTACTTTATTTATACGCGCTTTATTATGTGTTTAGAATGCATGTTTAAGGGTGTATGATGATGAGACCTTAACAAAGATAATAAATTGGTTGCCAATTTGCACTCGAAAAACCTCGCAAAATATTAAGCGTCTTTCCTTCCATTGAGTGATTCTCACTCAAGATCCGAGACTGGCATTGGCTTGTTGGCCAAAGTCAAGGCCTTTGTCCGTCGAGGATGTGTTTGAATCACGAGAGCTTTGTTCCATATTGGTGTCTTGTCCAAGTTGTGGTTTGTTGGCCAAAATCAATACCACTTCTTGTCCATCGACTTTGATTACGAAGTTTTCCATGGTCAATGGGATCCGCTTAACTGAGATCACTAAGTTTGTTGTGCCAAAGCCAAGGCTTAGTTGATTCAGAGGAAAAAGGTTAGGCAATATATTGGATATATTGGCATATATAAGATATATGTTTCGGACTTGGATGTCCCCCTACTGGATCTAGGAATTGGATTGGATCCAATTGATCTTAGAGATCTACCTAGTTAATTATCATACAATTTGTTGGCCAAAGTCAAGATTGTGTGATATTTAACGGGATCCTAGCCCGCTAGGAAACACGGTTTCCCGAGTACTCGACAGAGGGTTAGAGGCTCGCCAAAAAATAGTGGGAGGCAAGAATTGAATTTGCAATACTCGTTTAATTACTTGCCATACGCGCTCATTCAAATATCATTCGTCAAACTAAATTAAATGTTAGTTAGACTAATATTTAAATCGTTGTTTTAATTAATAGTTGGACTATATTCAAAAAATTTAATTTATAGTTGATTAAATAGTTGGACTATTATAATCATTATAATAAATAGTACCTAAATCGTTGATTAAATAGTTGGACTATTAGAATCAAGAAAAATTGAAAGATTGACATTTAAAACATAATCCTAGGGAAAATGTATTTAAATGGTTTAATTTTCAAATTGGGAATAATTTTCAGGATGGTCCTGGAAAATAATAAGTTACTTTATTTGATAAAATAACATATTAGGCCTAAGCCCGGAGTTAAGCAAATAGTCGAGCATAATCTTTGGAAGATTTATGTAATGATAATTTAAGTGCTTAATCCATTAAACTTGTCAGTAGACTCCTAAATTCTGAATCAGAACTAAGGATTAGATCCTTAAAGTATGATAATGAAATTGAAGGATCTTCATAAATCTATTTTTAGATTTTAGAAGTACTAAATTGAAATACATAACTCTTAGAGAGTTAATGACTATTCTCAATGAGATAAAGTCAAACTTTGCAATTGGCAAGTGGCGCAAGACACACCTTACTTCGATATTCTAGAAACCCGATGCTTGGCCAAAGGCTTCTGGAATGTTGAAACTGGCAAAGGCAAAATCATTATAATCTTCTAGGAAGATAAATGACATATCCCAAAATGTCTGCCTAAATGTGGCAAACAGGATCGCGGAAGCGTGACTGCCGTTTGGACAAAGAAAACATGAAGGAATTGAAGACGAGCAATGCTCTGACTTCAAATATGTTTGTCATATTATGTTCACTACTAGTATTAAAATTGGATTTTAAATACTTAGTGTGGTACATAAAATATATGTACTGATGTTCAGAATCTGCTATGAGCAGGATACTGACATCAATTGAGATTTATCTGCGAATTGGAAACGGGATGAAAATCGATGTTTCAACCATAGATACCTAAGTTTAGGAACTACCTTTCGGGTGTGTACCTAAATTGGAAACTGTTATAATGTAACTAGTTGACTAGAAACATTATCTCCATATTAGTGTTTAAACCGCTGCGGGTGAACCTTTATATTCTGGAACACTAAAGTGTTTTATTATATAAAGATGATATTGAGATAAACACATTAGATGTGAATAACAGAATTTATATTTTGAATATAAATAAATCTCAAACGTAAACATGACAAACACAAATAGCTCAAACTGATTTGATCAGAAGAAAAATTGATGGCATTGTTGTCAGGGACACAATTAAACAAGACTCGTATATCCACACTTTTGAATAGTGGGTACTTGAACTGTTTTGATTCCAATCAAATAAAGTCTACGAATCTAGTTTATTTAGGCAAAGTGCCCTAAAACACTATTTACTTGGTAAAAGTGCAAATGCCACAGATCTGTTAGCCCTAGTTCATAGTGAAGCAAGTGGGCCCATGTCTAGCTAGGCTAGAGATGGATATGAATTTTGTGACCTTTACGGATGTGGCATCACGTTATGGTTATGTGTTTCTTTTGAAACACAAATCGGAACTTTTAAAGTTTCGACACGAAATAGACGAACAGATCGGCTAAAATGTTAAACTGTCACGTGAGACCGTAATGGAAAATACTTAAGCAATAAGTTTCTAATATACTTGAAAGAGTATATTATTCTTTCAATGAGGATTCCTCCCGGAACACGTCAAGTTGACGGTGTGTCCGAACTGAGTAACCGAATTTTGTTGGACATGATAAGGTTAATCATGAGTCGCTCTGAGCTATCATTTCCTTCAACGGATAAGCATAAACAATGCAAGAATTTATTTTGAATAAGGTTCCATAATAATCTGTTTGACAGACTTCATATTAGTTATGAACAGGAAAGAAACCGGGGTTCTCATTCCTGAACATTTGGGAATGCTAGGCATATGTTTGGATGATACCAAACTAGAACCCAAATTGGATAAGTGCCAATTGTAGGTTATCCTAGGGATACCATAAGTGTAGTACTTATACAACTCACAATAGAACAATTAGATTGTTGCTCACCATGCGGTTTTCCTAAGAGGAATACCCATATGCTGTGGTAAGTGGGAGGATAATATAACTCGATGAAAATCGGAGTGATACTGTTCCAGGCACCGATTCCTAATGGAACACAAATAGTTCATCAAGGATGAAACTATACTATTAATCTTCGTATACACAAGAACCACGTATGTCAGAGAGAGTCAGAAAACAACCTAGGGTATGGGTTTCTAATCTCACCTAATAAAGATGTCTATCTTATTGAGGTATACCAACTGACTACGTATGAGGTAGTGATACAGGGTATCGACTCCCTATTATGACAAAATGTCATGATATCCGAAATGGATTCCATGTATATCAACTTAGTTTGGATACTAGTTAATGTACCACAAGGCATTGTGCCTATTGGTACTATATTAGTCTTCAAGGAAGACATACATGGAAGGCAACATACCAACGTTCTAAGCTAGGCTTTTAGCGAAAAAGTATCGTTATCAACATTGTGTTGGTTACGATTCAACCTTTTATCTATTGCCACTGTTGAATCCATTTGGATAATGCTTGTTAATGCTGCATGTTTCATTAGTGAAATATGATAGCTTAACGGGAAAATCACTTTCCTGAAAAGGAAACCTTTTGGAGGATGTTTACAACATCCTGTCGGTTTTTTCGTAACATAACTAGCAAATAAGGTTTGCAGGTTATTCGATCCATGTTTGGATTGAAGCAAACATAGGTTCTTGGAATTATCGTTTTGATGTAATCATAATTGTTTATGATTTAATTCAAAACGAAAATGATTCTTGTGTATATAAGAGGGTTAGTGGGAGCGCACTGACAGTGGCTGTCCTATAAATAATGATAATATGTCATTTCTTGGAAATGATATTCCCATAATAACAATCGGCGAAAGCTTGGCTTTCTAGAAAATTATCTATAGAATTATTGTGATAAATAACTTTTATTCTAGGAATAAAGATCTACTAGGATAGATCTAAAAGTTGTTGAAACTCTCCGAGAACTCGTACATTGAAAAATGTACGCGACCTGGTGTCTCATACGATTTGAGCATATGAAGTCACAAACAGGCCAATCCAAGTGATAGTCACTGGATTGATGTTAAGAACATACTATGTATCTTAGAGATCTAAGGATGTTGTCTTAAACTATGGAGAAAGAGAACGTGAAGTGACTGGGATCACTACTGCAAGTTTATTAACCGATAAAGACGACTAAAAGTCGTAAAACGGTACTATACAGTTTGAATAACGGAACAGTGAGCTGGAAATCTTCAAAGCAAGATACTGTTACCAAATAAACAACAAATGCGGGTTATTGCTGCAGCTGAGGCAGCAATAGAAGCCATTTGGGTCAATAACAAATCTAATTAGATTAGATATAATTCTGTTAGCAGCTCAGCTAGGCGTCAGCACAAGCTCAAGAATTAATGGTCTCATCAACGATCCAGATACATACTTCGATATTCATCTGATTCGTTTGGATCATACATCGTGGCGATGTGATAATCGTATAAATCGCATCAGACGATAATCATGCAAATCCGCTGACGGAAGCCTTTTCTCAGCAATTTGAGCAAACCATACATAGTTCGGGTGTAAGACACTCGAGTGATTGGCTATAGGCCAAGTGGGAGATTGTTGGACAATTATGACCCATAGCGTCACTATTTGTACAGATCAAGGTGTTGTTGTACAAATTAACTATGTGACAAAGGAGATTGCACTCTTATCATTTGTGATCAGATCACCAAGATGTATAAATGATAGGAGGTCCCTGTGATTTGTTCCTGGATTGAGAATGATATGAGACATTATCAGTCCACGAAGGATAAATCATTAAATATCCCTAGTCAGAGTATTATCGAAATTGGACATCGATAAATGCGTAAAAGACTAGTATTACACTTGTGCGCGTTGTGAGGGCACAACAACATAGTTCTCATATATTTGGGTATAGGATACTCATGCAAGTGTAATAGGAGGTTGTGTTTTACCGATGGTATGGGAAACAGCCCTCAGAATTCCATTGGTAGTATGACTATGTGTCTATGGAAGTCCGAAATCAGGGTAGGTGTATTTGGTCTAAACCTGAGACTTGCACTGCTAATACTTGCGACAATCAATATACTTTGGTTTTGGTCGTCCATGGCTTTAACCGGTTTCTGTGTATGCCTCTTCTGGGTATATCGAGAATCGTAGTGTGTTGGGTGTGATGTCAAGACGGAAGTATCTCTCCAGTCATATGGAGATGATGATCGCACAGGGATACAGAACTGGTTCTCTAAAAAGGTTGCAACCGTCGGGATAATATGACTTGGTCATGATTATCCGATATTAAAGAGACTAGTTCTCGGCATCTGATATATGTTTCGTACGGGGCAGACACTATACCAGCCCCAGGCCTTGCATGTGATCATCCGATACTTGATCGAAATACGCAATACTACATATACTACGCCTGATATAGATCCTTATTCCTGTAAGGATATTTCTGGAGAATTGGGTAGGCATGACGCTTTGCTAGAAGCCAACCTTGTCTTGTAAATCGGTATAAATGTAGTACTAGGTACTTACGTGTTCGGATAATCCGACGACCGTATTTACTGCCAACATATTCGGGGATCTCATGGGTCACTTCCCGAAGATTCACCGATGACGTATGACTCGCACTTTAATTAATCTGGGATTAATTAGATGAGAGAGAAAATTAATCTAGGATTGATTGAGGAGATACTTTATCTGGGATAAAATATCAATTAAAGAGAGATAACGGTTAATTTGGAATTAATCGATTAATTAATATATTCGATATATTAAACGAAATTGGATTTCGACGCGGAATTAAAATTAGATTTTAATTCGGGCGAACGAATTAATTTAGAATTAATTCGTTAGCGACATGAATAGTAATTATGCTTGGCATGATTATTAATTAAATTAGATTTAATTACGTCGCAACGGAAAAATTCTTTAATTTGGAATTAGCGAACCCGAGCCTGGGATTGTTTGCGAGCGTATTCGCATTTCGAATTCGAGTGCGGCACGCATGTCAAATCAAGCGTCAAATCGCTAGTCGCATCAAGCGTCAAATCATTAGTCACTTTGAGTGATGTGACAACTTGTCACATTGATTGATTGATTGATGCAAATAGTGAAGTGAGTGGTTGATAGCATTTAATGCTATTTTAGAGCCAAATTTGTGTTGACTTTTGGAAAGCTATTACACAAATTTTGGTATATGTTTTTATTTGATTTTGGAAATCATTTAATCAACAACTCTCTCTTTCTGTCATCTCTCTCTCTCTCGCCCATGGATGGCACTTTTTCTTCTGGTTTGGCAGTGAACTGCCGTGAGCCAAAGTGAAAATGGGAAGCAAAATGTTTGATTTTTGTGGCAAAAATCAATAGAGCTAGCACTCCGAGAGACATGCGAAGGTAATTGGGAAGTCCACCCATGAGCTTGGAATCATTTGACAAAGCTTGGAGCTTGTTCAAGGAGCACCAAAACCAAAAATGGAGGAAGGCAGAACTGCCACTGCCGAGCAGTCCAGTGGGCAGAAAAATCAGATTTTGTTGCCTCCCGCGTCGCTCAACCGATCGATGTGAGTATTCTGCGACTTCCTCGTTGTATTGGCACTTATTTTCAATGCTTGAAATAATTTTGGGATCCTTAGTTTTTCCCAACAATTATGTATAATAATCCTGAAGATTCTAGAATTGTAATTTCTGCATTATGATACCAAATCCCCTAAATTACAATTCCAGAATCTTCATGATTATCATATATAATTATATTATTTCTTATATTTTTTATTTCATACTTTACCTAACATGTAGCATCGTTAATCCTCAAGTTTACTAACCGTATACTTATCATATATTTATAGATCCTATACAAGAAATCTTAGCCAGTTCCACATGTCAGTTCAACTATTCAAGTCTTCGGGATTATTCTAAACTCTATAAGTGAATACTATAACTTTCATGTTTTCAGCCTTATGTGTTTTTATGCCCAATGTTTTCTTTATGAATCTATGAAACTTCAGATTTATAAAAGTATGTTTCATCTTAGCTATTTTTTTATGATCCGCAGCTCAAGTTTTTGTAGTATTTGCAAAGTATGATGGTTTTATCTGTTTTCGAGTTAAAGTTATGAATTCATTATGTTATGTGATTATAAATCAACAAGTTTGAGATATTTATTTTAGATTTATCTTAAACTCAGTTTAGCAAGAAATAAAATATTTTCAAACACCAGTATAGTACCACCTATTAGCATAGCGACCCAGGTACGCTCGGTTCAACATGCTTAATTATTTAGA
The DNA here is from genome assembly GCA_019454045.1 of Zanthoxylum bungeanum. NCBI lineage: Eukaryota > Viridiplantae > Streptophyta > Magnoliopsida > Sapindales > Rutaceae > Zanthoxylum > Zanthoxylum bungeanum. Next base: position 16,175 of record SKCR01010108.1, read on the forward strand.
TAACCCTCTTAGGCCATTACAGATTCAGTTTAGCAAGTCTAATTTTTTAGATAACCCTCTTATAATATTACAATTTCATCTCAACTTTCCCTGCTTACGCGGTGCTAGGTCTCACTAAGTAGGTTTCATACCCCCAGGTTACATTACTGGTGAGATTTTCATGGCACCTTTCTTTTAGCATGTTTTTATGAGTTACCCTTGCATTTCGGAAAGTCGTTGATTTCAAGAAAAGGAAACGTTTCTTTTACAGCTCCGTAATTTTATGAGATAAAATATTTATGTTGTTTTCAATTTCAGCATTCACTCACTAGATCGTTCCAACGACTTACCCCTATCACACCCCAGTAAATCCAGGCATGTAATCGATAGGAGATGGCTTAACCATCATCCTGAACACATGACATGCACCTACTAAACACTCTGACTGATTGACTACATGCATGGTTGTCATGCTAACGTGATCATGAATTACTATAAATTTGCTAAACATGCCCATAATATTATACATGAATAGCTTGTATATACATATTATAAATATAAACCTACAAGCATATCTTATACATACACAACTCAATAACTGCTAACAAATAAATACATGAACACATACAAGGCCTTATGGCCTGACTTGACAATAACTAATTATTGGGCCCGAATCTGACTCTGACGATCGTGGTGTATAATGAATGTCGTTGGGTCTCGTCTCCTCCAATGCTTCTCCTGCACATGCATGACTTGTAACCTGCAAAACAACTGGAGAGTGAGGTGGATCAGGTCTTTTGAAAGACCTGGTGAGTGAATACTGAAATACAAAAAATAAGTCTGAAACGTAAGGTATGAATAATCTAAAAAGTATAAGCTATAAAACCTGGAACGTGAAGGAACTATAAAATTAAATCTACAATTTGTAACATGAAGTGGAAGACAATAAACTAACTGAATACTATGAGCTAGGCAAGGAAGCTGGAGCTGGAAGCATGACATGACTGGAATCTAACATAACATGAATACTACTAACTAAGACTTGACTTGAGAACTGAAAACGTGTTAACATAACTAAACACGAAATTGACCTAAGAAGCACGTGAACATGACCTGAAGCTAACATGAACTACCTGACATATTTTCTAACATGACCTGAAATGTTGTCATGAACTACCGCCAAACAACATGCTATCCTGATCTAAACTCAAATACTTGGTCTTGAAGCTACAAGAACTCAACATGTATACCTGAACTGAACTGAACATGCACGTATTAACCTTGAATACTGAACTGAACATGCATGAGCTGAAAACTACTTGACTAGCCTAACGGAGAATCATGACATGACGTGTTCTGGAAATGTAAAACTATACATGACCTGAAACCTGATGACATGAGCTAAAATACATAACATGACTTGTAAGAATATAGAAACATAATTAAACAGCATACCGAAGTGTGTCTGTCACCTAGAACTGATGCATGTTAATACTTAACCATCCATATCCGAGGAAAAAATCATACCAAACCTATGGTGGCTTGGATCTAACCTAATTTGTGCATGAATCATGAAAACATTACATAATTTGTAAAGTGAAAACTTGGTATAACATGTAGGCTTGATATCATAATGTATATGTTATTTGAAGACATAATTAGAATCATGTGACATGAACAAAAATGATAACATGAAGTGCAACTTGGAAACATAACATAAAAAATATATCAACATGACTAGAACCGCAAGCAATGACTTGGGAAATGCGTGAACCTGACTCGAAGCTGACATGAACTACATGATGTGATTGTTGATATGGCCTGAATGACATGCTAACCTGATCTGATCCTGCTTATCCAGTCCTGAAACTACATGAGCTGATCATGTATGCCCTAACCTATGACTACATGAACTAGATATGAACTTCTGAACTACTAAACCTAAATATGACCTGAGATTATCATGAGCTACATGGCATTAAAATAACATGACATGCATGAAAACATGATCTGCACCATACTTGATCTTGATCTGAACTAACATGAACTAAAATGCCAACCTGACCTATACTGAAACTACATCCATTGAACATGAATTCCTATAGATATAACCTGCATGATTGAACTACATGATATAATATGATCTGAAAACATGACGTACAACTGTAAAATATTCATATAAACTGAAAACTACACCGCAGGCTGAAAATATGTAACTGATACTGACAACATGTTGTAATATACGCTATGAAATTCATATACACGTCTGAAAACTGCATATCATAAAATCATATCCATGATATGAAAACATACATATGCAATGACCGGGATTTGGATATCTCCTCTGCGTATGCTTGCACATGCCCTGAAAACATGAAAATCACACCAACATAGTAACTTGGGGGCATGAAACCTATCTAGCTAGGCCTAGCACCGCGTAGGATGGGGAACGTGATCATTAACATGAGCCTAAGAGGGTGATCAGTGCCCCAAGGCTATCTGGCAAACCCGAGATGCTAAACGTGAGGGAATAACACTAAACTGGCGATTTGAAAACCATATAAAAACTTATAAAATCATTTTCTAAAATCATATGTCGTAACGTGAAATATGAAAACATAAAACATATTCACAAAAGCTGAAAAACATGTTCTTAGAATTGACATACGGGATATATGAATGACCTGAGCATGACTTGACTAACATGGAAACCTGAACTAGAAACATGTGACATAAACTAAATGTTTAACATGACTTGAGAGAATGGGAAAAATATGACTGTATGTGCATCTTGTAGGAACCGATTTCCTAGCGCAGTAAAAACACGTTAGGCACCCAGAATCGGACTTGAAAAAATTTTCTACCCTTCTACTTTTGCAGTCAAATGTTACTAAATATTTCACTAAAATTTTGCTTCTGTTTTGAAGAAACATTTTAGCCCCAGAACAGAGGATCAGATCTGGAATAATTTGTATCCGGAATCGCGCCCAACTCACTGCCCAAATCAGCCCATTTATGCGTGAGATACCACTGTGTTTCAGGTCTAATTTTTCAATTAAAAACTGCCTTAATACAGTCTAAAAACACCCTTAAATATTTCCTAATATTTATGGATTAAAATCAAATCGAACGCAACTCCAAAAACACAACACAAGAGGCGATAGTGAGAAATATTTGCTCACTGCCATGAGATGGTGAATAATAGAAGCAGGTGATGATTTTTGTTCGGCACCAAATAGCCTTCCGTGATATGTCTCGTTATCAATGGAATATAGAGTGGACTATACTCACAAACTTGTCTCTAAACACTTTAGAGATCAAAGTGCCACACAAAATTAGTTTTTGGTTTTTTTTTTTTATTCTTATTCTTTTTTTTTATTTTCTCAACTCTTGAGAGAATACTAAGAACAAAAGAGGGTGACTAGGGTTAGAATAGCTTAGCTTTTGCAAAAAGAAAATATAATTTTCTTCATATGCCTAGGGTTTTTTATTTCCAAAATAAACAAATACTTCCCCTCCATCTATAGTAAGAATCAGCATTGGTTTTTGGCTTTTCTTGTCAAAATTTTATAGCAATAAATTTTTAATTTCCTTAATGAAAAAGATGTTACAAAATTAAATATGCTATCACCTTTTAAAAAGTGTAACATCTAAAACCAACTAAGGGTTTCCAAAACCTATTTTTGAAAATATAAAATATAAGCCTTTATTAAAATATATAATATAATTTAATAACTTATAATAAATAATTATCATATAATCATTCATTATAAAACTATATATTAAAATTAATATATAGTTTCAAGTGTGACAAAATAATATTAGTAATCATATTAATAATATATATTATACATATGTGAGTATATAATTGGACTATCCAATTATATTTAATCTGCTATAGTATATCGAGCTAGCACGAGGACCAAATGGACCTACGATTCCGAGCTTCAATAATCTCGGAATATTAATTAAACTCTTAATTAAATATTCTAAATTATTAACTTTGGGTTATTCCACTAAAAACCTGAAGCTACACTCTCATTGTCGTAAATATATAATATAGTCGAACCACGTCGGTGCCAATTGATATAGTCATTACATACGGATTGGCCCTTCACTAGTATCTCATAATTAGCCCTCTAATTATTTTTACTTGAAGTACCACTGATTCTCTAATGAAATGTTTTATTTATAACCATTATGAATGTTATTCTTTCTATTCATAACAGAAAGACTTGAGCGCTCTAATCGTTCAAGTACCGAATCAACCCTTAAGGAAGATAATCCTCTACATCTTGCAAGAAGGAGTGAACTCCCTATCTATGTAAAACATCTCTGGCTACACACTAAACAATGTCTCTAAAATATGTAACTATTGGTCGGAATTGATACACCAACCTCACCTTTGTAAATCAAAAGACATAGCCTGCCACGCAGGAGTTCGTAGTACACTCAAGATTCAGATCAATCCATATAAAACCATCTTGTAAATTTAAATGAATTTCTTTATCTAACGGATAATATAAGAAACTCATTTCTATCTAGGTCTAGTCCTATATAATCACATCATATAAGTGCCTCTATTCTCATGTCTCCATATAGACGATCCCGGGTCAAGGTCGCCATACAATTATAGAATAGACAACAGTTATAGATAAACTGCAAACAAAGTACTCGCTTTGTTTACTCTCTATGTACTATTTTAGATAACTAATTCCAGACTTAAATCCTCTTGTGTATGACACTCATACACTAAGTATGAAGTCACATGAGTAATCTAGGGTAAACAAGATAATTTACAATATCCGATATTAAACAAATACTTTGATAAATGAATAATGCATCTTTTTATTTCATAAAATATATTTACGTTTATATTACATGAAGTTCTAGGGCATATATCCCAACAATCTCCCACTTGCACTAGAGTAAATGAGACATGTAACGTAACCTTAGACCATCTAATTGACCTTCAAAAAATTTTAGCTGACAAGTTCTTTGTAAACGAATCAGTCAGGTTCTCTACGGATGCAATTTTCGTGACAGTAATATCTCTTCTATGCACTATCACCCAGATGAGATGATATTTTCTCTCTATATATTTTTTCTCTATTATGGCTTATTGGTTTTTTGGAATTCGCCATTGTACCAGTATTATCGCAATAAAGTGTGAGTGATTTATCCATAACTAGAACATCTTCCAGATCTCTCAAGAACTTCTGAAGTCAGATTGCTTCCTTAGTTGTTTTGCAAGCTGCTACATATTTAGTCTCCATGGTGGAGTCAGTAATACAAGATTGCTTTATGCTCCTCCACACAATGGCCCAACACCTAGGGTAAACACTAATCCAGATGTTGATTTCCTATAATCAACATTTATTTGAAAATTAGAGCTATATATCCCCTGAGGATCATATCCTCACCAAAATATACAATCATATAATTTCTCGTTCTCTTAAGATACTTGAGAATATGTTTTACAGTCACCCAATGATCTAATCCTGGGTCAAACTGAAACCTACTGATTACTCCCACTATAAAACAGATATCATGTCTCGTACATCACATACATGAGACAACTAACTGCTGAGGCAAATGGGATATGTCTCATTTCCTCAACTCCTTGAGGTGTCTTAGGAGATTGTTCCTTCGATAAATGAATTCCATGTCGATAAGAAAATTTATTTTCTTGGAATTCTATATCCCAAATCGTATGATCTTATCGATATAGGATGCCTGAGACATAGCTAACAGTCATTTCTTTCTATCCTGAAGAATATGGGTCGCAAGGACCTCTCATAAATCTTTCATTTGGAATTAGTTAGTTAGTTATGTTTTCACATCCGATAATATCTTTACATACTTCCTAATGAGTAAATATCATCGACATATAAAATTAAAAGACCCACATTCCCGTCAATGATGCGCTTGTATACACGAGGCTCATCAACACTCTGCTCAAAATCATAAGATTTGATTGTGATATCAAATCTTATGTTCCAAGATCGAGATGCTTGCTTGAGTCTATAAATGGACCTTTGCATCTTGCAAACTTTTTGCTCTTGACCTTGGGCTATGAACCCCTCCGGTTGTACCATATAGATACACTCATCAATATTGCCATTCAAGAATGCAGTCTTGACATCCATTTGTCAAATCTCATAGTCGTAATATGAGGCAATGGACAGAAGTGTGTGGATGGATTTGAGCATGGCTAATATTGAGAAAATTTTCTCATAGTTAACTCTCTCTTTCTGAGTATAATCCTTGACCATTAGCCTAGCCTTGAAGGTATGTACATTTCTACCTACTCCCATCTTTCTCTTGTAGATCCACTTGCAACCTATGGATTTTACCCCCATCAGGTTGGTCTACAGGTTCCTACCTTGAGTTGGAGTACAAAGACTCAATCTCGAGTTTCATGGCTTTGAGCCATTCCCCTTTATCAGAATCATCCAGTGAGAACTCGGGTATGGTATAGAAGCTGAAGAAGTCCATTTATGGACTTAAACATGCTTCACGAAGTTGGAATCTTCGATTCGACGAGATAATCAAATTGTCTGGTTTTCTCAAGAATTCGGAAGAATCCTGTGTGTATAAGAAGACCAGTGGAAGTATGGTGGTATTTTTAATTCTCTATGTTAACGACATCCTTATCATTGGGAATGATATTAGGATGATGCAAGGCATCAAAGCTTACTTCTGTAAGAATTTCTCCATGAAGGACCTGGGTGAAGCTTCTCATGTCTTAGGCATAAAACTCTATAGAGATAGAGAAATGAAAGTTATTAGGTTATCCCAATCAACATACATAGATAAGATCTTAGAACGGTATAATTTTGGTAACTGTAAGACAACAAACATACCGTTCAGACATGGCTCACATCTTTCGAAGAAGATGTGTCCGCAAACAGAAGATGAGAAAATTAGAATGTCTAATCAACCTTATGCTTCGTGTTTGGGAAGCATCATGTATGCCGTGTTATGTACTAGGCCCGATATCAGCTTCACAGTTAGTGTGACGAGCAAATATCAATCCAATCCAAGAAATGACCATTTGATGGCCATTAAACATATCCTCAAGTATCTTAAAGGTTTGGATAAGTTTATTATCTATGGAGGAAATGAACTGCAAGTTAATGGGTATACGGATTCTGATTTCCAATCGATCCTGATGATAGAAAGTCTACATCTGGATTCATGTTTACCATTAACGGAGGTGCAGTTTGTTGGAAGAGTTTCAAACATGGGTCAACAGCTGATTCCACCACAGAGGCATAATATATTTCGGCTTCTGAAGCTGCAAAGGAACTGTAAGGGTTAGGAACTTTATCACAAAATTGGTAGTTGTCCCAAGTATCGAGAATCCGATTACGTTATACTGTGATAATACTGGAATCATTGCGCAAGCAAAAGAACCAAGGGTGCATCAGAAGTCGAAGCATGTGGAACGAAAGTACCACATCATTCGAGAGATTGTGTCGCGATGGGACATTATCGTGTGCAAGGTACCGAGTGAAGATAATATATCAGACCTGCTTACCAAAGCCATACTGTAGGATACAGAAATCGGCAATGCTGTTCTAGGCTCGCGGCCTAGTTGGGAGTACGGAATAGCCCGCGGGGGACTAAACCAGAGAAATAATATGGAGTCACCACCCGGTGTGAACCGGGACAAAGATTTAAGGCTGCACTCACCCCTCGCAAGGGAATACCTCAAACCATTGGGTTCAGAATGGTCCCTTACTTATGCCACTTGTAATGATTTGATTTGTGCAATAATTTAATCGAATCTAGCAACATACATTCCCAAGGGTATTCTATTTCTAAGCTCACATGCATAAGTACAAGGCTCATATCTAAGTTTGCATATAACCATGTCCGAATTTGCATACAACCTATTTGCATATAACCTATGTCCAAATTTACATGCATAAAGGTAAATTGAAATACGGAAAACATACAACTTCATAAGCACACCATATTCATAGATACGGAAACGTAAGGAAATGGTAATTGTACAAACATGCATAAAAGTGAATCAGAATAATGTCAAGCATACAATTTCATAAGCACATTGTACTTATACATGTGGGAACACAAATAAATGGCAATTGCACAATCATGCGTAATAAATAGAAGAAATTAGGTACATAATGCAAAGAGATAACTAATGAGGCAGTTGTATATTAAGATAAACGTGCAATGATGTGATGCAAAAGATAGACAATGAAAGTGAAAGAAAATAGATGCGACATATGCCTACATCTATATAGTACTTCGAGTGTCCGATTAAACATGTTTTACATTCAATCGAACATACCTTGTCCGGCGCGGAAAAACATCGTGGCAAATGTAGCCCTTCGGCTTTCTATCCCTCAAAATAGAGGACATTTAATCCAACTTGATTTGCCCATGCGCATTGCAATATGATGCATGATTATGCAAAGAGATGACATAAAGAAAGCAAACAACGGAATAATAAAAGGCGCGGCGTGAAGTACTGTCATAAAGGTAGCCTTTTGGACTTTTCTTCTCTCAAATAGAGAACCTTTAGACCAACATAATAAGCCCATGAGCATTACATTACAATACATATAAAATAAAGACAATGATATAGGAATTTTTATGCTTGGTTGAACATATCTCACATCCAACCAAACATAATTTTGTCTGGCGCGGCAAAGTATTGTCGTAAAGGTAGCCTTTTGGCCTTTCTTCCCTCAAATAGAGAACCTTTAGACCAACATACTAAGCCCATATGCACTATATCATCAATTACATAGACAACTAATGTACATAAAGAAAAAGACGGAATATAAAAGGCGCGGCGAAATATCGTGGTAAAGGTAGCCCTTAGGCTTTTTATCCCTTAAAATGGAGGACCTTTAGACCAACGTAATAAGCCCATGCGCATCACATCACAATGCATATAAAATAAATAAGACAAGGATATGGACTTCGCATGCCCGATTAAACGTATCTTGCAATCAATCAAACATACTTCTCCTGGCGCGGCAAGTGCTGTCGTAAAGGTAATCTTTTAGACTTTTCTTCTCTCTCACAAATAGAGGACCTTTAGACCAACATACTAAGCCCATGCGCACTTATATCGTCATTACACAAGCAAATAACATACGGAAATTAAATGGCAGAGTATAAAATGCGGATAATAAGACAAACAAGATATAATAAGTGAAATATGTACCGTTTGCTCAAGTGGTACGTGGAGTTGTCTCCCAAGTACAGACCGCACTACCATCCATTCGGATTCGGCTACAGAATTTACGTCTGGGTTGTTGGATAATATGACCCACAGCGTCACTATTTGCACAGATCATTGTGTTGTTGTAGCAAATTAACTATGTAATAAGGAAATTGCACTCTCATCATTTGTGATTAGATCACCATAGATATATAAATGAAGAGAGGTCCATATGATTAGTTCCTGGATTGAGATGATATGAGACAGTATCAGTCCACGAAGGATTAATCATTAAATATCCCTAGCCGTAGTATTATCGAGACTGGACATCGATAATGCGGAATAGGCTAGTATTGCACTTGTGTGCGTTGTGAGGGCACAACGACATAGTTCTCATATATATAAGTGTTGGATACTTATGCAAGTGCGATAGGAGGTCGTGTTTCACCGATGGTACGGGAAAAAGCTTCGCTCTGGATAGACCCCTCAGAATCCCATTGGTATTATGACTATGTGTCTATGGGAGGCCGAAATCAAGGTAGGTGTGTATGGTCTTAACCTGAGACTTACATCGCTAATACTTACGATAATCGATAGACTTTGGTCTTGGTGGTAGGGGACTTTAAACGGGTTCTGTGTACAACCACTTCTGGGTTTATCAGAGAGTCGTAGTGTATTGGATGTGATGTCAAGACAGAAGTATCACTTCAGTCATATTGGAGATGATGTCACGCAGGATACGGTATTAGTGCTCTTAAGTGCTGCACGGCCATCGGGATATTATGACAAGGTCATGTATATCCGATTATAGAGACTAGTTACCAGACATCCAACATGTGCTTCGTACGGGGCAGACACTTATCCAGCCCCAGGCCTAGCACGTGACTATCCGATACTGGGCCGATATGCACAATACAATCGTATACTACGCTTGATACAGATCTTAATATTCTTAATGGGAAGACTTGGTGCTTTGCTAGGAGTCGACCTTGTCTCGTAAATCGGTAGAATGTAGTACTTGGTACGTACGTGATTCGGATACACCGACGACCGTATTTACTGCCAACATATCCGGGGATCTCATGGGTCGCTTCCCAAAGATTCACCGATGACGTATGACTCGCACTTATATTAATCTGGGATTAATATGATGAGAGAGAGAATTAATCTGGGATTAATTTCGGACATTTATCTAGGATAAAATATCAATTGAAGAGAGAGAAACATTGATTTGGAATTAATCGAGGAATTAATATATTTGATATATTAAACGAAATTAGATTTCGACGCGGAATTAAAATTAGATTTTAATTCGGGCGAGCGAATTAATTTAGAATTAATTCGTTAGCGACGTGAATAGTGATTTCGCTAGGCATAATTATTTAGTTCTCGTCGCGACGGAAATTCGTTAATTCGGAATTAGCGAAATTGAGCCCGAAAGTGTTTGCGGACACATTCGTATTTTGAAACGAGTAGGATCCGCAAATCACATCGCGAAGTCTCATTACTTGACACGAATAGATGATGGATGTATCTAGTCACCTTTATGGGATGATACATTGTCTCTATTCTCAATGTAAGTTGGTGAGGTTATTTAATGGATTTTAAAAAGGTGATGTGTGTGTTTTGGGAATTAAAACCCAAATGTGTTTGAAATGAATTTCAAATGAAATTCAAATGCATTTGATGCATATAGGAACACAAAAACCGTATACCTTTTTTTCACTTCATTTTCCCTCCTCCTCTCTCTATTCTTCTTCTCTTCTTCTCTCTCACGCCATTTTCTGGTTCTTGTGAGGCAGTGAACTGCCGAATTTAAGAAGCAAAAAATGCAGGGAAGCAAGTGCGTTTTGTGGCAAAACAAGAGTGCTAGCACACTCCGGGATCATGCTAAGGTGATAAGGGAAGTATACCCATGAGCAAGGAACGTTTTGATGAAGCTTGGAGCTCGTTTTTCTTGTTCAAAATGGCACAAAACAGAAGCCAAATCTGCAGCAGTGGGCGCACATTGCAGTGAGGCAGTGAGCACTTTTTCAGTTCGTTTTGTTGCCCAAATCGTCTCTCAACCGCTCGATGTAAGTATTCCGCACTTAAATCGTTGTATTCGCTTATGATTCATGCTTGAGTTTTGATCTTGGGACCTCTAGAAACTCCTACAATGGCATCAAGAGCTTAGGTTAAAAGCATGAAAAATGTTAGGGCTAAAATTTGGGCAAACTTGATTTTGAGCATGATAAATTAAATTGGATGGATTTGTATGCTTAATTGTGTTTGAATTGAAGATTGATTGGGTCAATTTCAACAATTGTGATTGGATCATTTTTCCCCAAATTACTACCTTGGCCGAAAACTTTAATGATTTATTGTCTTGGGATTTTTGATTTTTGACAATTTGAAGTGTTGGAATATTCGGGATGATGATTTAACGTCAATTGCGGAATCAATTGGATTGAATTCGATTTGGACGAAAAATTTCCCCAATTTTGAAAGTATGTCATGAAACTTGAAATTGGTAAAATTGAGTTAAAGCATGCAATTATGAAATTGATCATAAAGTATGCTTGATGTATTTTAATTGATGATTGGTTGGATCAATTTGATCAAATTTGGTTTGGAACAATTTGCCCAAAATCTTATCTTGGCCGAGAGTTATGCCCCTTTGTGTTCTTGGTGAATTTTGATTTTTTGAAACATTGGATGTGTTGAAAATCATTAGGGTATATTGATTTAATGTCGAATTGGGTTTAATTGGATTGAAACAAATCGGACATGTAATTAACCTTATTGCCAAGAATAAGTAAAGCATGTAATGAGTTTGATTTTAATCTTAATGTGTTGGACATGTGATGATGAAATTGAGTATGATTAATTGGACTAATTTAGTGTTTTGGAAATGTTGATTTAGTTGATTAATCATGTAATGCACTTTAAGTAATTAAATTGTTAAATTGGATTTATGTAATTTAATTATTTGAGGCCTTAAATTGGATTTGGGCTTCTAATGTTGTAATTGGGCCTATTGGGCTTGATTTTATCAAGTTGGGTTTAGGCCAAATGGATTGGATCCATTGGGCCCAAACCCTAACCATAAAGCCCAATGCAACTAATGGACCTTTGTAATTTAATTGGGCCTAATGGGCCAAAATTAATTTAAAGGCTTATGGGGTAAATCCCGGATTGGACTTTGGTTGCGGGTTTGACCCGAGTTGACCAAAAGACCACGCCTTAAGAAATAATTAAAAGCCCATTAGACTTTAATTAAATTAATATTGGATATTAATCGGGCTTTGAGACCCGTAGCGATTAAATTTGGAGTTTAAGTCAAAAAGGGTTTATTATTAAAGTGTGATATTTAATTTGAAATTAAATAGTGAATTAGAATTAAATACAAATTTAATTGGATTTAATTGTGTAGTTTAATTTAATTCTAGAATTTGTACTTTAAGTACTTATTCGCAAAATGAGTTTGACTCGAACAAAATCAAATCGTTGTTTGAACATTGGATGATCACTAATTATCAGATTAATTAATTTGATTAGATTGATTGATAACATGCTTATATGAGTTACATGGTTGGTGTTGCATGAATAATGTATATCGGATGGATATTAGATGGGTGGGGCAATTTTAGAAATTGTTGTAATAAATTCAATTATTAAATTGGACCTGCGAGTCCAGCCTTATCACCTCTATTCTCTTTGTATTCTCTTCTCATCTATTCCCCTCTAGTATATGAGGTTTCTTAGAAGTGTAGTGTAACGGGTAGAAGTAATACAAGTGCTAGCTTGAGTGAGAAATGGAGAGATTTGATCTAGGATCAATGTGTAAGTATCCATCCGCATATCATTATTATTTATTTTCATATACGCTTTATTATGTATTTAGAATGCATGGTTAAAGGGTGTATGATGATGAGACCTAACAAAGATAATAAATTGATAGCCAATTTGCACGCGAAAATCCCTCAATATATATCATGCGTCATTTCCTTCCATTGAGTGATTCTTGCTCAAGATCGGAGATTGTCAGGGGTTGTTTTTTGGCCAAAGTCAAGCCCTTGTCAGTCAAAGATGTGCTTTAATCACGAGGCTTTGTTATATATCGGTGTCGTGTCCAAGTTGTGGTTTGTTTGGCCAAAGTCAAGACCACTTCTTGTCCATAGACATTTGATTACGAAGCTTCCCTGTCAATGGGTCCACGCTTGACTGGGATCACTAGGTTTGTTATTGTGCCAAAGCCAAGGCCTAGTTGATTCAGAGGAAAACGGGTAGGGTATATATTCGATATATAGGCATATATTAGATATATGTTTCGGACTTGGATGTCCACCTACTGGATCTAGGAGTTGGATGGGATCCAATTGATCTTCGACATCTACCTTGTTGATTATCATACATTTTTTGTTTGACCAAAGTCAGGATTGTATGATACTTTACGGGATCCTAGCCCACTAGGAAACACGGTTTCCCGAGTACTCCACAGAGGGTTAGAGACTCGACGAAAAATAGTGGGAGGCAAGTATTGAATTTGCAACATTCGTTCAATTACTCGCCAAAAGCGCTCATTTAAATTATTTCGTCATTAGATTCAATGTTAGTTAGACTAATATTTAAATTGTTGTTTTAATTAAACAGTTGGACTGTATTATACTTGATTATATATAATTGGATTATATTAATCAATATATTTGAATTATTAATTTCAGTTGACAGTTGATTTTATATTGGATTATAGTAATCAATGTAATTGAGGTTAATTAATTTGGATTATATTTGATTATATAGTTGGACTATTAAATCATTATAATATATATAGTACCACTAATCGTTGATTAAATAGTTGGACTATTGTAATCAAGATAAGAAATTGAAAAGTTGGATATTTAAAATATAATCTGGGATTAAATATTTTAAATGATTTAATTTTCAATTGGGAATAAATAATAGGTTACTTTATTTGATAAAATAACTTATTATACCTTACGCCCAAAATTAAGCAAAATAAGTAGAGCATGAAATCTTTGGAAGATTTATGTGATGATGACTTTAGTGCTTAATTTAATATACTTGACATAAAAATCTATTTTAAGTTAAAGTTTGCAATTGGGCAAGTTGCACAAGGTGCACATCATTTCGATATTCTAAAACCCAAGGCTTGGCCTAAGGTTCCTAAAATATTGAAAAAGGATAATTGACATATCCCAAAGTGACTACCATTTGGATATGGAAGACACGAAGGAATTAAAGAAAGGGCGAGGCTCTGACTTTAAAATATTTGTCAAAGTTATGTTCACTACTAGTATTGAAATTGGATTTTAAATACTTAGTGTGGTACATAAAATATATGTATTGATGTTCAGAATCCGCTATGAGGTGGATACTGACTTCAAGCTGAGATTACTCTGCGAATCGGAAACGGGACGAAAGTCGCTGTTTCGACCGTAGATACCTAAGTTTAGTAACTACCCTTTGGGTGTGTACTTAAATTAGGAACTGTTATAATGTAACTAGTTTGACTAGAACATTATCTCTTTATCAGTGTTTAACCCACTGCGGGTGAACCTTTATATTCTAAAACACTAAAGTGTTTTATTATATAAAGATGATACTGAGATAAATACATTAGATGTAATAATAGAATTTATATTTTGAAATATAATAAAAATCTCAAACATATAAATGACAAATAAATAGCTCAAATTGATTTGATCAATAGAGACTTATTTATGGCATTGTTGTCTAGGACACAATAAACGAGACTCGTATATCCACACTTTTGAAGAGTGGGTACTAGGACTGATTTGACTATTCAAATAAGGTCTACGAATCTAGTTTACTAAGTTAAATACCTAAATACTATTTACTTGGTAATAGTAAAAGGCCACCGATCTGTTAGCCCTATTCATGGTGAAATAAGTGGGCCCATATCTAGCTAGGCTAGATGTGAACATGAATATTTCGTGACCTTAACGGATGTGGCATCACGTTATGGTTATGTGTTTCTTTTGAAGAACACAATTCGGAAACTTTTAGAGTTTCGACACGAAGTAGATAAACAGATCGGCTATAGTATTATACCGTCGCGGTAAGACCGTAATGGAAAATACTTAAGCAGTAAGTTTCATATATAAATGAAAGAGTACAGTGTTCTTTCATGTGAGGACTCCTCCTGAGACACGTCAGTTAGACGTTGTGTCTGAACTAAAATCGAATTTTGTTGGACATGATAAGTTTATCATGAGTCGTTTTGAGCTATTGTTTCCTTCAATAGGATATGTATTAACAGTGCAAAACTTATTTAGAATAAGGTTCAATTAAATCTGTTTGACAGATATCATATAGGATATGAACAGGAAAGAAACGGGGTTTCTTACTCCTAATAATTTGGGTATGCCAGGCATAACGTTTGGATGATACCAAACTAAAAACCAAATTGGATTAGTGCCAAAATAGGTTATCCTAAGGGAAACCTTAAGTATAGTACTTGTAAATCTCACATGAGAACAATATGATTGTTGCTCACCATGCGGTTTTCCTGAGGAGGAATACCGATATGCAGTGGTCAGTGGGAGGATAGTGATACTCGATGAAAAATCAGAGTAATACTATTCAAGGCACGAAGTCCTTAATGGAACACAAATAGTTCATCTATGAAATCTATACCATTAATCTTCGAATACACAAGAACATGGTAGATCGGATAGAGTTAGAAAAACAACCTAGGGTATGGGTTTCTGATCTAACCTCATAAAGATGTAAATCTTATTGAGGAATACCAACCGACTACGTACGAGGAAATGATACAAGGTATCAAGTCCCTATTTTGGCAAAGTGCCATGAGTCCAAAATGGATTCCATGTATAACAACTATTTTGGATACTAGTTGTTGTACCACAAGGCATTGTGACTATTGGTACATTAAACGTCTTCAAGGAGACATACATGGAAGGCAACATACAAACGTACAAAGCTGGGTTTATGACGGAAAGGTATCGTTATCAACATTGTGTTAATAACGGTTCAACCTTTTTACATGTTGCCATGGTAAATCCATTTTGAAGATGCTTGTTGATAACTGTATATTTCATTTATGAAATATGTCAGTTACAAATCAAAATCACTTTCCTGAAAAGGAAACCTTTTGGAGAATGTTTATAACATTCTGACGATTTTGTATAACCGACAAACAAGGTTTGCGGATTATTCAATCCATGTTTGGATTGAAGCAAGCATAAGGTTCTTGGAACTGACGTTTTGAAATAATCATAATGGTTTATGATTTAACTCAAAACGAAATAATTCTTGTGTATATAAGGAGGTTAGTGGGAGGGCGCACTGACAGTGAAAATTCCCATAAAGCTAATTGTCGAAAGCTTGGCTTTCATAGAAATTCTCCGTAGAATTCCGGGGAGTAACAACCTTTATTCAAGGAATAAAGATCTACTGGGATAGATTTGGAGTTGTTAACACTCTCTGGGAAATTGTACATTTAAAATGTACTTGTATTGGTGTCTCATACGCTTCGAGCATATGGAGTCACATCGGGTCAATCCAAGTGATAGTCACTGGATTGAAGTTAAGAACATCTGTTAGTATCTCAGAGAACTAAAGATGCTATCTTAAACTATGGAGAATGAGAACTTGTAGTGACTGGGATCACTACTGCAAGTTTCCAAACAATTAAAATACTACGGTACTATAAAGTTTGAATAACAGGGACAGTGAGCTGGAAATCTTCCTAGCAAGATAACTGTTGCCGAATAAACAACAAATGCGGATTATTGCTGCAGCTGAGGCAGCAATAGAAGACCATCTGGGTCGAAAATAAATCTAATAGATTAGATAAGTTCTGTTAGCAGCTTAGAGCTGAGCTAGGCGTCAGCATAGGCTAAGGAATTAAAGGTCTCATCGACGATCCAGATATATACTTCTATATCATCTGATTCGTTCGGATCATACATGTGGCGATGTGATGATCGTATAAATCGCGTCAAACGATAATCAAACAAATCCGCTGACGAAAACCTTTCCTCAGCAATTTGAGCGAACCATACATAGTTCGGGTGTTGGACACTTAAGTGACTCGCTATGTGCCAAGTGGGAGATTGTTGGATAATATGACCCACAGCGTCACTATTTGCACAGATCATTGTGTTGTTGTAGCAAATTAACTATGTAATAAGGAAATTGCACTCTCATCATTTGTGATTAGATCACCATAGATATATAAATGAAGAGAGGTCCATATGATTAGTTCCTGGATTGAGATGATATGAGACGGTATCAGTCCACGAAGGATTAATCATTAAATATCCCTAGCCGTAGTATTATCGAGACTGGACATCGATAATGCGGAATAGGCTAGTATTGCACTTGTGTGCGTTGTGAGGGCACAACGGCATAGTTCTCATATATATAAGTGTTGGATACTTATGCAAGTGCGATAGGAGGTCGTGTTTCACCGATGGTACGGGAAACAGCTTCGCTCTGGATAGACCCATCGGAATCCCATTGGTATTATGACTATGTGTCTATGGGAGGCCGAAATCAAGGTAGGTGTGTATGGTCTTACCTGAGACTTACACATCGCTAATACTTACGATAATCGATAGACTTTGGTCTTGTGGTAGGGGACTTTAAACGGGTTCTGTGTACACCACTTCTGGTTGGGTTATCAGAGAGTCGTAGTGTATGGATGTGATGTCAAGACGGAAGTATCACTTCAGTCATATTGGAGATGATGTCACGCAGGATAACGGTATTAGTGCTCTTAAGTGCTGCGCGGGCCATCGGGATATTATGACAAGGTCATGTATATCCGATTATAGAGACTAGTTACCAGACATCCGACATGTGCTTCGTACGGGGCAGACACTTATCCAGCCCCAGGCCTAGCACGTGACTATCCGATACTGGGGCCGATATGCACAATACAATCGTATACTACGCTTGATACAGATCTTAATATTCTTATGAGAATATGTCCGGAGAATTGGGAAGACTTGGTGCTTTGCTAGGAGTCGACCTTGTCTCGTAAATCGGTAAGAACGTATAGTACTTGGTACGTACGTGATTCGGATACACCGACGACCGTATTTACTGCCAACATATCCGGGGATCTCATGGGTCGCTTCCCAAAGATTCACCGATGACGTATGACTCGCACTTATATTAATCTGGGATTAATATGATGAGAGAGAGAATTAATCTGGGATTAATTTCGGAGACACTTTATCTAGGATAAAATATCAATTGAAGAGAGAGAAACATTGATTTGGAATTAATCGAGGAATTAATATATTTGATATATTAAACGAAATTAGATTTCGACGCGGAATTAAAATTAGATTTTAATTCGGGCGAACGAATTAATTTAGAATTAATTCGTTAGCGACGTGAATAGTGATTTCGCTAGGCATAATTATTTAGTTCTCGTCGCGACGAAATTCGTTAATTCGGAATTAGCGAAATTGAGCCCGAAAGTGTTTGCGGACACATTCGTATTTTGAAACGAGTAGGATCCGCAAATCACATCGCGAAGTCTCATTACTTGACACGAATAGATGATGGATGTATCTAGTCACCTTTATGGGATGATACATTGTCTCTATTCTCAATGTAAGTTGGTGAGGTTATTAATGGATTTTAAAAAGGTGATGTGTGTGTTTTGGAATTAAAACCCAAATGTGTTTGAAATGAATTTCAAATGAAATTCAAATGCATTTGATGCATATAGGAACACAAAAACGTATACCTTTTTTTTTTCACTTCATTTTCCCTCCTCTCTCTCTCTCTTCTTCTTCTCCTATTCTCTCTCACGCCATTTTCTGGTTCTTGTGAGGCAGTGAACTGCCGATTTAGAAGCAAAAAATGGAGGGAAGCAAGTGCGTTTTGTGGCAAAACGAGTGCTAGCACACTCCGGGATCATGCTAAGGTGATAAGGGAAGTATACCCATGAGCAAGGAACGTTTTGATGAAGCTTGGAGCTCGTTTTTCTTGTTCAAAATGGCACAAAACAGAAGCCAATCTGCAGCAGTGGGCGCACATTGCAGTGAGGCAGTGAGCACTTTTTTCAGTTCGTTTTGTTGCCCAAATCGTCTCTCAACCGCTCGATGTAAGTATTCCGCACTTAATCGTTGTATTCGCTTATGATTCATGCTTGAGTTTTGATCTTGGGACCTCTAGAAACTCCTACATGGGTTTCCATCCTATATACCACAAGAGAGACACCATTTTCAATCCATTCAAAGCCACAACATGCATCCACAAACGACTCTCATGCAAAAAAATAAATAAAACAATTAAAAGACGAATGAAAATAAATACGAAAAGTGCCATCAGGTCTAACCTTTTAGATCGTCTCTCGGAAGTACGGTACACGGTCATCGGAAGGGTGGATGCTCCGTAACTCCTCTGGTTCACTGGTTCAATGTTTTCCTCGCTATTTCACTACTCGGGCTGCTGTTTTCACTCTGTTTCACTGCTATTTTGCTGCTGTTTTCTGTCACTGTTTTGTGGTTTTAGACTACTGTTTTTACGGTTTTGGGGCTGCTATTTTTGCGGTTTTGAGGCTGCTGTTTTTACTGTTTTAGGTTGCTATTTTTTATCATTATTTTCATAATTTTTGGACTACTGTTTGATGGTGATTTTCGGTGGTTATAGTGCATTTTTGGGGGTGCTGTTTCGGTGATATTAAGGGCTGTATGGGGCTGCTGTTTCGGTGATGTTAGGGGCTGTATGAGGGTGCTATTTCGGTGGTGGTTAGGGGCTGTATGAGAGCAGTTTTGGTCACGGTAATGGGGCTGTTTGTGGACTATTTTGTTGCGGCAATGTGGGCTATTTTGGTTTTTGATTTTTGGTGAATTTGGGGGGGGTTATTTCAAGGGTGATTTTCGGTGAAGGCTTACTATTTTAGGGGTGTGATTTTTGGTAATGGAGGGTGTTTAGGGGGATGATTTTCGGCTGTAGTAGAGAGAGGAGGAGAAGAGAAACTTTTTTTTGCTTGTTCTTGTGTTATGCGTGAATGGACTATGAGAGGTGGGGGTTGATTTTGGGTTTCTTTTTTAGGCAAAGGGTAGGGTGAATCCTTGCTTGAAAATGAATGAGATTTGTGTAATAAAAGGGATACCATTTAATTAGTGTCACACAAGGAAAAAATATATTTAATTGGGGACAATATTTGTTTAATTAGGAATATGTTTATTTGAAGTTTATTTGTTTTATTTTAATTTGGTATATGATTTGTTTTGTTTAGGTAAGTAATTTTTTATTTTGAGGTGATTATTGATTTTATTTGATTTATTTTAATTTCCCATGTGTTAAATATGTGTTTTTTAATTTGGATATGTTTTTATGGGCTTGGGCGTGTGTGGGCTAGGCTTGGGCGTGTGTGGGCTTGGCTTGGGCGTGTGGTTGGCTTGGTTTGGTGGTGTGTGGTTGGCTTTGGATGGTGGTATGTGGGCTTGCGGGGGTTTTAGGTCAAGGCCAAGTGGTTTGCGGGGGTTTGGGCTAGATGAATTTTAAAACAGAGGTCTATAAGCGAGCTCGACGCTAAACAAGCGAAAAAAATTTAACGAAAATACCGATGTCCGTTTCCCGTGGCTTCCTCGACTTAAAAGGTAGTGTCTCCAAATGAGACTCATCATAGGGACTTATATGTAAAAATACAGTGCCTACAGTCGCCCCCACTTTGATGGGACTTGTGCAATGTGTGACAATGACAATCCTATCAAAGTTATGCAATGCATTTCTACTTACCTGGCTCGCCAGGTGCCGCCTGTCTTGCCTGCTGTCTCGAATTTAGTAGATGATGCAGTGGACCTCGATCCTGGGACGCATCCCAATAATTGCAACCGACAACGGGGGCCTCGACCCTGGGACGCATCCCAATACCATCGACAATGTGGGTCACGACCTCGGGACGCATCCCTAAAACTGGAACTGGTGATGCAGGGGGCCATCGAACCTGGGACGTATCCCGATAACTGCAACCGTCAATGGGGGCCTCGACCTTGGGACGCATCCCAATACCGCTGACAATGTGGGTCACGACCCTTGGACTCATCCCCAATTGATATTGATGCTGATGTGGGTCTCACCCCTGGGACTCATCCCCAATTGATATTGATGCTGATGTGGGTCTCGCCCCCGGGACTCATCCCCAAAACTGATGTTGATGTCGATGTCGATGTCGGCCTCGCCCCCGGGGCTCATCCCTAATTGATACTGATGCTGATTCTGATTGGCTTGTCTTTGTCGCTTCCTCTTCGTTTCTTCAAAAACCTGTGAACACAAAGCAAACACACAAAAAGAATACAAAATACGTTACGTGTATGTATGCATGGATGAATGAGTTTCCCATCCCGTTGGGTTAGGTCTTCTACCAAGTCTTCGCTTTCTTAGGCAAAATATTGCTTCAATCTGTCTACGTTGATCGGCTCAGTGACCTCGTTCCCTTCCAAATCTGACAGTCTCACTGCCCCATTTCCCATTACTTTCTGCACTATGTAAGGTCCTTCCCAGTTAGGTCTGAACTTTCCTCTCAGATCTGTCGTCGACGGTATTGAATGCTTAAGTACCAAATCACCATTTTTGATCTTAGTAGGGCGCAACTTCTTGTTGAATGCTCGAGCCAACCTCTTCTGGTACATCTGCATGTGATTCAGGGACTTCATTCTCTTTTCATCTAGCAGTGCTAACTGTTCAAATCTGTGTGCGCCCATTCTTGTTCAGGTAACTCTGTTTCTGCTAATACCCTCATTGACTGTATCTCAACTTCCACTGGCAATACTGCTTCCATTCCATAGACCAAATAGTAAGGTGTGGCTCCCGTTGCTGTTCTCACAGATGTTCTGTACCCCCACAAGGCGTACGACAATTTATTGGCCCAGCCTATGTAGTTCTCCGTCATCTTGGCTAACATTTTCTTTATTGTCTTATTGGCTGCCTCAACTGCCCCATTTGCCTGTGGTTTGTAAGGTGATGACTTGTGATGGCCTATCCCGTACTTCTGCAGCATTGCATTTGTTTCCCCTTGGAACTGAACTCCGTTTTCTGTAGCCACATGATGCGGCATACCATACCGACATATGAGATTCCGAGCTATGAAATTTGCCATCTGCTTTGCTGTAACATTACGGAATGATTTGGCTTCCACCCTTTTTGAGAAGTAATCTACTGCCACTACTATGAAGCGATGTCCATTTGATGCATTCGGTCGAATCTCTCCGATCATATCATTTCCCCATGCTGAGAAAAGCCATGGTTCTGAAAACCCGTGTAACTCTGTGTGAGGCAAATGATTCATATTACCATGTGCTTGACAATCATGACAATGTTTTCCAAGCTTCGCACAGTCTGTCTCCATGGTCAACCAGTAGAAACCTTGTCTTGCAATCTTACGAGACAAATTCAACCCATTCATGTGTGGCCCACATACCCCAACATGTAGTTCTTCCATTATCTTCTGAGCATCTTCTTTTCCCAAACACTTCAGCTGAATGCCATTTGCTTGCCTCTTGTACAATTCTCCTTTCAAAATCACATATTGAGAAGCCAACTTCTGAATGGCTATTCTGTCTTTTCTGCTTGCTTCCTCTGGGAGTTCTTTGTGTTCCAGATACCTCTGAATGTCATGATACCAAGGTTTACCATCGTCGATCTCTACTTCCAAAAATCTTTCTGTCTCATAGATCGGTTTGCATGTTGTTGTCAATATCAATGGTCTCATTACTAACTTCTCTGGATTTTCCCAAGTCGCTGTAAGTGTAGCTAATGCGTCTGCCATTTGATTCTCTTCCCGCGGCAAGTGCTGAAACTTACAATCGGAGATAGATTGTGCCAACTTTCTGAGGTGAAAAAGATAAGGTTTCAACCATTCTTCCTTCAATTCCCATTCTCCATGAATCTGTCGAATTACCAACATCGAATCTCTGTAGACCTCCACACTCTCAGCCTTCAAGGCTATCAGTGCAGTCAATCCAAAAGCACATGCTTCATACTCGGCCATGTTGTTGGTTACCCCAAATGTCAACCTCTTGGCCATAGGCAAGGTTTCCCCTTCGGGGGACACTATCACAATCCCAATTCTGGCCCCTTTGTAATTCACTGCTCCGTCAAAATACATCTTCCATCCCTGAACTGTTATTGCTTGGATCTCTTCATCTGGGAATTCAAACTTATACTGATCCCCTTCAATAGGTTGTAATGCCAGGAACTCTGCCACAGCTCGCCCTTTGATTACTTTGGATGTGAGGTACTCAATGTCAAACTCTGTCAGCAACACTAACCATCTGCCCAACTTCCCCACTAACGAAGGCACTGAATGTAGATACTTCAAATGATTCTCCTTTGCCACTACCTGGATCTTGTAAGATTGGAAGTAATGTCGCAATTTTCTGGATGCCCATACTTCTGCCAAACAGATCTTCTCTACTTCTTGATAGCGGGCTTCATATGGAAGAATTTTCTTACTGAGATAGTAGACTGCATGCTCTACGCAGGTCTCATCTGCCTGTACCATCATTGCCCCCAGTGCTTCTGATTCTATAGCCAAATACAGTACCAAGGGTTTGCCTGGTCTTGGAGGTTTCAATACAAGAGGTTTTACCAAGTATTCTCTGATCTTGTCGAAGGCTGACTGACACTGCTCATTCCATTTCACTGGCTGGTCTTTTCTCAGCAGTCTGAAAATAGGCTCACACACTAATGTCAACTTGGCGATGAACCGACTGATGTACTGAATTTTCCCGAGGAATGCTCTAACTTCTTTCTCTGTCTTCGGTGCTGGCATCTCAGTAATTGCCTTGATCTTCTCAGAATCTATTTCTATTCCTCCCATTCCCACTGTATGTCCTAACAATTTTCCTGATGTTACCCCAAACATACATTTCTTGGGATTCAGCCGCAGGTTGTATTTGTCAACTCTCTGAGGGAACTTCTCCAATGCTTCTATATGCCCGATTCTTGTCTCTGATTTTACCATCATATATCCACATATACTTCAATCTCTTTGTGCATCAAGTCGTGGAATAGAGTAGTGGCCATCCGCTGATAAGTAGCTCCTGCATTCTTGAGCCCAAACGGCATTACCTTGTAACAATATGTGCCTCACTCGGTGACAAATGCAGTCTTGTGCTTGTCTTCTTCAGCCATAAGAACCTGATTGTACCCTGAAAACCCATTTGCAAATGAAAACATGGCAGATAAAGCTGCACTATCAACTAGTACATCAATATGAGGTAAAGGAAAATCATCTTTCGTACAAGCCTTGTTAAGATCTCTGTAATCCACACACATTCTGACTTTCCCGTCTTTCTTTGGCACTGGCACAATATTTGCTAACCATTCAGGATACTTTACTACTTCCAAGAACCCCACATCTATCTGTTTCTTGACTTCTTCTCTAACTTTCTCAGCCCACTCTGGTCTCATCCGTCAGAGTTTCTGTTTCACTGGCCTCATATTCAGATAAGTTGGTATTGTATGTTGGGCGATGCTTCTGTCTACCCCAGACATGTCCTCGTAGGACCAAGCAAAGACTTTGGCATATCTGACCAATATTTCTTCTAATTTCTCCTGTTCCTCAGAGGTAACCTCACTTGCAATTAGGATTTCCTTGGGACTTTCAGGTGTACCCAAGTTAAATGCATTCGTTTTGGTTGAGCTGATATCAAATATACTCAAGTCATGCAAATTGAAAGGAAGAGACTCAGGCAAGTAAGCAAAACTGTTGTCTTTATTACTAGCAAATGCAGAAGTACACTCAAATAAATCAGGAAGATAAATGTCTTCGTCATCCACAGACACTTCATCCTCCACAACCGGGTTTTTCTCAGTTTCTTCATCCTCCCCGATAGTCAGGCTCTCCAATTTCATCAACTCTTCTTCCCACTTATCTTCTTCTTTCACAACTTCTTCCGTCAGCGGCTTCTCACCCAGCATATCTTGGAAGATCTCAAATTCGGGCACCATAATCCAGTTAACTTCTATCGGTTCAGGCTCACCTTGATACCCTGAAGCCTTTACAAAGCATTCCATCAATTTCAACCCTTTTTTTTAGCCCTCAGCTTTTCCTCATCAGACTTGTACCCCAAAACCCTTTAAGTAGTCTGACCTTTAAAGTTAGGCAATGTTGAACCTTTGCCCGGCTCGAACTTCATCTTTTCCATGATCCTAGCCACCCTAGGATCCACCCACTCCTCAAAAGTTACCGACACTTGGAACCTTGTGAAAGGTTGTATTTCCAAAGCGGCCACATCATTATCTATCTCAGCTCGAATGGTGACAATTTCTCCCCCGTACGGGAACTTAATAACCTGATGTAGAGTGGAGGGCACACCCCCAAGCTTGAGAAACCAAGGCCTTCCCAATAACAAAGCAAAAGTGGCCGGGATGTCCAGCACTGTGAATTCAACCTCATCTTCAATTGGGCCGACTTTGACCATTGCTGCAAAAGTACCCTCAACTCCCCTCTTACTATCATCATAAGCTTTAATAGTCATACTGGAGGGATCCAGATCTGTTGCCTTCATACCCAGTTTTGCCAAAATCTTCAATGGGCACACATTGATGGATGAGCCATCATCTACCATCACACAAGAGGTCTTCTTACCCCTTACTTCAGCTCTGATGAATAAGGGTCTATTGTGATTCCTTCCCTCAGCCGGAAGTTCCTCCTCAGAAAAGGTTATCTGTAAAGCTTCCTTTTGTACTGATCCAACAAAAATTGTGGGGTTAGCATCCTCTGGCACTATTATCTTGCTTAAGGCCTCAACCATAGCACGTCTGTGCTCCTGTGATGAACACAACAATTCCTAGATGCTGACCTATGCCCGTGTCTTTTTCAACTGTTGCAACACTACATCCTTCTCAGCATTTTCTATATTCTCAGCCACTTCTCTCCCTTCTGTCAACACTTATTTACCCTTCTCAGCTGTATCACTATAGAAACGCCCACTGCGTGTCATTCCTCTTACCTCCTCTTCATCACTACTGGAAAAGTCTACCCAGAAATTCTTCCTTTGTTCTGTTTCTTCGCTGTTGCTATCCCAAATTCCCAGGCAAAAGGCTTAGTGGTCAAAGGATTTGAGGACAAGGCTTTTGGGTAGGTCAGAGTTTATCATATAGGTAGGTGGTGGGACAGAGTTGTAATTTGGTAAGGGATTTCGATGTGTGTTGGGCTGGTCTTTTTCGGGATCGGGTATTTTTTGGGAGTCTATGAGGTCTTGGATTTCGTGGCGGAGGCGGGCGTAATTATCAGTGTCATGGCCATTCTGTTGGTGGAAATGGCAATATTGGTTTATGTTGAGATGTGGTGGTGGAGGGTATGGAAGTGGTTTGGTTTATAAGGGTTTCAGAAGTCCTTGTCTTTTTAATTTCTCCAACACCTTAGACAGGGGTCTTCCCAAGTTGGAAAATCTTCGGTTTCAGATAGCAGCAATTTCAGCGGAAACAGGCTTGGTACATGATGTTCCCCCAATGGGCCTCATGTTCAGGCCATAGAACTTCTTATTCTCTGCCTCTTCTTCTTCAATATCCATGACAGTTTCCCTCAACTGTCAAAAATCAGTAATCATGGAGGTCATCCTCCTCAACTTGCCATAAATCGAGGGGTTGGTGCCCTTGATGATCATTTTAATCTGGTCCTTCTCAGAGGGCCGAGTCTGCATTTTCAGAAGCTAGCTTCTCCAGCGGTCTATATACTCCTTGAAGCTTTCTTCCGGCTTCTGCTTAGTGTTCTCCAAATCACGGAGTGACAAATCAATTTCCAAATCTGTAACATATTGCTTCAGAAAAGCTTCAGCCAGTTCCCTCCGGTCTTCCTTAACTTTTCTTTCCAGGCTATGATACCATATACTACGCGCGTCCCTCAAGTGACATTCCAAACATTTTCTGCACTTGGCGTTGTGACAAGCCCACTGAACTCATAACTGAAACATATTGTCGAAGATGGACCCTCGGTCCCCATTTCCATTGAACTTGGAAATATCATGCATCTTGAACTGAGCTGGCAGCTGTTCTTCAAAAGTCATTGCTTCATAATCTAACAACTCTTCATGTTTACCCCTCATTTTGCGGGTAACCATTTCTATCTGATCCCGAAGTTTCTGAAATTCTGTCTAAGACCCTCGCATATTCTGCCATGTCATCATCAAAAGTGGGGATATCATCCCCCAACCAATTCGGAGGCTCCTCACGCCTCACATTCTCAAAATTTACCCAAGCACGGGGCACAACCATATTAGCCACAGCAGCAGTCAAGGCTTGTAACTGTTCAGTAATCTTGGTGAGACTGTTCTCAAACTGATCCATATGGAATACCTCATTCTCTGATTCACTCATGTTTGCTATCGGTCTCTTGGTGAGTCTTCCATCTTCCCTTACCCAACGGGAATCTATGGTGTCTTTTAAAACCATATATTAGCATGTATGCGTGCATATGATGCATCAGATGTATAGAATGTATAGGTTGACCCATTATCATTTTAAAGCATTTAACCACGCCATTGCGCGGTGTAAACTTGTCCCAGTTGAAAAGGCCCAACAGGTTTACACTTTGCGATAACATGGCTAAATGACTTCAAATGATAAGGGGCCCAAACACAGGATGGCCCATCGACATTTTAGAAACTTTTGGCCCAATTGTCATAGGATATGAACTCGTCTCAGTTTAAATGGCCCAACAAGTTTGCATTTCTGAGAAGAGGTCCAACTGCATCCAAATGATGATGGTCCCAAGCATAAAGAGATAATTCAAACATAAAGCAATAATTTCTACAGAGCGACCCATCGACATTTCAGAAGCTTTTGGCCCAATCATCATAGAATACGAACTCGTCCCAGTTTAAATGGCCCAACAAGTTCGTATTTCTGACAAGAGGTCCAAATGCATCCAAATGAGGATGGTCCACAAGCACAAGGAAATAGTTTCTATAGGCCATACGACTCCAGTCTACGTGTGGGTTTGCAGGAGTGTGGATAAAGACTCTTGCTGGCGAAGGATTGCCATAACTAGGTCTCCATACTCAAGGGTTCGAGCGACCAAGTGAGCGCACCTTTTTTATACCTTACAGTACGTGCCAACGAGTTATGGTGCGTGACTGACTGTCAAATGGATTTCCCGTTGTAGATTCTCCAGAGGGAGGGTGGAGCGAACTCTCTTAAAAACCCAAGCCGCTTAGGCTCTTATCGCTTGGTGACAGGAATAAACAACGAGTCCTCCAAATTAGTCCATCACAGTAGGCTACGAGTACATGATTACCTAGGTGCCTTCACAGCTTTTCCTTATAGAAAGGTAGTGAATAAGGGAAGACACAAAACCATTACCTAGCATTAAAAATTGCCTTTGATCAAACCCCATTCAACCCACGGTAAACACGGTTAATTAAAGCACAAATCACAAACATTACAAGATATTATTTCGAGGCCAATTCTCTATCCCCAGTGGAGTCGCCAGACTGTAGGACACAGAAATCGGTGACGCTGTTCTAGGCTCGCGGCCTAGTTGGGAGTACGGAATAGCCTGCGGGGGACTAAACCAGAGAAATAATATGGAGTCGCCACCCGGTGTGAACTGGGATAAAGATTTAAGGCCGCAATCACCCCTCGCAAGGGAAGACCTCAAACCATTGGGTTCGGAATGGTCCCTTACTTATGCCACTTGTAATAATGTGATTTGTGCAATAATTTAATCGAATCTAGCAACATACATTCCCAAGGGTATTCTATTTCTAAGCTCACATGCATAAGTACAAGGCTCATATCTAAGTTTGCATATAACCTATGTCTGAATTTGCATACAACCTATTTGCATATAACCTATGTCCAAATTTGCATGCATAAAGGTAAATTGAAATACGGCAAGCATACAACTTCATAAGCACACCATATTCATGGATACGGAAATGCAAGGAAATGGTAATTGTACAAACATGCATAAAAGTGAATCAAAATAATGGCAAACATACAATTTCATAAGCACATTGTACTTATACATGTGGGAACACAAATAAATGGCAATTGCACAATCATGCATAATAAAGAGAAGCAATTAGGTACATATTGTAAAGAGATAACTAATAAGGCAGTTGTACATTAAAATAAACGTGCAATGATGCGATGCAAAATATAGACAATGAAAGTGAAAGAAAGAGATGCGACATATGCCCACATCTATATAGGATTTCGAGTGTCCGATTAAACGTGTTTTACATTCAATCGAACATACTTTGTCCGGCGCGGCAAAATGTCATGGCAAAGGTAGCTCTTCGGCTTTCTATCCCTCAAAATGGAGGACCTTTAATCCTACTTGATTTGCCCATGCGCATTGCAATATGATGCATGGTTATGCAAAGAGATGACATACATAGAGCAAACAACGGAATAATAAAAGGCGCGGCGAAGTATTGTCATAAAGGTAGCCTTTTGGACTTTTCTTCTCTCAAATAGAGAACCTTTAGACCAAAATAATAAGCCCATGCGCATTACATTACAATACATATAAAATAAAGACAATGATATAGGACTTTGTATGCTCGGTTGAACATATCTCACATCCAACCAAACATACTTTGTCCGGCGCGGCAAAGTATTGTCGTAAAGGTAGCATTTTGGCTTTTCTTCCCTAAAATAGAGAACCTTTAAACCAACATACTAAGCCCATGCGCACTATATAATCAATTACATAGACAACTAATGTACATAAAGTAAAAGACATAATATAAAAGGCGCTGCGAAATATCGTGGTAAATGTAGCCCTTAGGCTTTTTATCCCTCAAAATGGAGGACCTTTAGACCAACGTAATAAGCCCATGCGCATCACATCACAATGCATATAAAATAAATAAGACAAGGATATGGGACTTCGCATGCCCGATTAAACGTATCTCGCATTCAATCGAACATACTTCGTCCGGCGCGGCAAAGTACTGTCGTAAAGGTAGTCTTTTAGACTTTTCTTCTCTCAAATAGAGGACCTTTAGACCAACATACTAAGCCCATGCGCACTATATCGTCATTACACAAGCAAATAACATACGGAAATTAAATGGCGGAGTATAAAATGCGGATAATAAACAAACAAGATATAATAAAGCGAAATATGTGCCGTTTGCTCAAGTGGTACGTGGAGTTGTCTCCCAAGTACAGACCGCACTACTGTCCATTCGGATTCGGCTACAGAATTTACGTCTGGGTTTCCATCCTATATACCACAAGAGACGACACATTTTTCCATCCATTCAAAGCCACAACATGCATCCACAAACGACTCTCATGCAAAAAAATAAATAAAACAATTAAAAGACGAATGAAAATAAATATGAAAAGTGCCCTCAGGTCTAACTTTTTAGATCGTCTCTCGGAAGTACGGTACAC
This sequence comes from Zanthoxylum bungeanum, assembly GCA_019454045.1. Taxonomy (NCBI): domain Eukaryota; kingdom Viridiplantae; phylum Streptophyta; class Magnoliopsida; order Sapindales; family Rutaceae; genus Zanthoxylum; species Zanthoxylum bungeanum. The sequence continues at coordinate 46,734 of SKCR01010108.1, forward strand.
GGTCGTTGGAAGGGTGGATGATTCGCAACTCCTCCGGTTCATTGGTTCAACGTTTTCCTCGCTGTATCACCATTCGGCTGTTGTTTTCACTCCGTTTCACTACTATTTTGCTTCTGTTTTCTGTCACTGTTTTGCGATTTTAGGCTACTATTTTTACGGTTTTGGGGCTGCTATTTTTGCAGTTTTGAGGCTGCTATTTTTGTGGTTTTAGACTGCTGTTTCTTATCACTATTTTCACAGTTTTTGAGCTACTGTTTGATGGTGATTTTTGGTGGTTATAGTGCAGTTTTGGGGGTGCTGTTTCGGTGATATTAAAGGCTGTATAGGGCTGCTGTTTCGGTGATGTTAGGGGCTGTATGGGGTGTTGTTTTGGTGGTGGTTAGGGGCTGTATGGGAGTAGTTTTGGTCACGGTAATGAGGCTGTTTGTGGATTGTTTTGTTACGGCAATGAGGGCTATTTTGGTTTTTGATTTTTGGTGAATGAGGGGGTTATTTCAAGGGTGATTTTCGATGAAGGCTTACTGTTTTAGGGGTGTGATTTTCTGTAATGGAGGGTGTTTAGGAGGATGAGTTTCGGCTGTAGTAGAGATAGAAGGAGAAGAGAAACTTTTTTGTGCTTGTTCTTGTGTTATGCGTGAATGGACTATAAGAGGTGAAGGTTGGTTTTGGGTTTCTTTTATAGGCAAAAGGTAGGGTGAATCCTTGCTTGAAAAGGAATGAGATTTGTGTAATAAAAGGGATACCATTTAATTAGTGTCACACAAGGAAAAAATATATTTAATTGGGGACAAGATTTGTTTAAATTAGGAATATGTTTATTTGATGCTTATTTGTTTTATTTTAATTTGGTATATGATTTTTTTTTGTTTAGGTAAGAAATCTTTTATTTTAGTAGGTGATTATTTATATTTTATTTGATTTATTTTAATTTCCCATGTGTTAAATATGTGTTTTATTAATTTGGATATGTTTTATGGGCTTGGGCATGTGTGGGCTTGGCTTGGGCGTGTGGTTGGCTTGGCTTGGGCATGTGGTTGGCTTTGGATGGTGGTATGTGGGCTTGTGGGGGTTTTAGGTCAAGGCCAAGTGTTTTGCAGGGGTTTTGGGCTAGGTGAATTTTAAAATATAGGTCTACAAGCGAGCCCGACGCTAAACAAGCGAATAAAATCTAACGAAAATATCGATTCTCTATCCGACGTCTGTTTCCCGTGACTTCCTCGACTTAAAAGGTAGTGTCTCCAAATGAGACTCATCATAGGGACTTATATGCAAAAATGCAGTGCCTACACATACCTCTGAAGTTTTTTGATAAACATATTGAGTCAATGGGTATTAGATACAATCGATATTGGCACTAGAGCAACTGAGAGATTTTGCTAGGGTTGGTGCTCTGAGCACCAATTTTATTATGTATTTTTTTGAAAACACCAATGTAACATTTTATTTTGAATAAAATAAGCAGTTTATTTTATATAACATCTTCTTTAATATGGTAAAGGCGTAACCGACCTTAGAATGATTAGTTATGATATTGTTGCAAAAACACGCAACTAACATTGAGTTGTATCATGACGTTGTCATTCTTAGACAGTTCTCGGTCAAGGTTTACACTACTTGGTCAGTAAAGTAAACCCGTTGAGACTGGTACATGTTGTATATTGGAATCTTGGATTCCGATGGTTTCTCAGTGAACCATGAGTTTTGGAGACTCGTATAGACGTGTAGGTGTTTATAGCAGATAAACACTGAATGACTCACCAAAGATTCTTAATGGATGGTACACCAACGTCAAGAAGAATCTTCTCGGGTTGAGTGAGCATAGTGATTCTTTGACTTGAGATACCATTGTGGATATATGAGTTATCCTCCACTCTTAGATGGCAGTCACGTCCCCGATCTATTTAGATCAGACCTCCGCATGTTCGTTGGGTGTGGACTGATGCTCAGGATATCTTGTATGTATCAAGAAAGGATCTGTCAGCTCTATGTACAGAGCATAGGTATTCAATATGGAATTAGCAATCTGTTAAATTCATGTCCCCGTGGTACACTGTAGAATCAGTTCTAAGTGTCATTAAGAGATTGCTAATAGAAACGTCGACGTGATTATATCTATAGAGATTTGACATTTGTATCTATTTCTCTGGAATAATCTGGATATCTGTGACGGAGGGATTATACGTATACGGTGACCTCGACCTGTATGGTTCAGAGAGTTTATATGTGTTCGTCATAATTTACGGGTGGGTGAATTATGGACACGAAATTTGATTTCGTGACGGATATGCCTGAACCTAAAGAGTCTTACTAATGAGATATACTCGTAGAGAACTATGGCAACTGTTATGAATAATACTGATTATTTATAACTCGTTTAATGGTTAAACGAAAAATACATGCAATCGGGACCTAACGGTCATTTCCAAATTAATGTGTATTTGTATTTAATACTTGATTTTATTAAATACACATTAATAAAATATCAAATTGTGATATTTGACATAAATCATTAATATATGTATTTGAGATATTTAATGTAAATATAATACATATATTTAAGATATTTATATTTATTATTTAATTATTTAATTGTTAAATAATTAAATTAAATAATAAAATAAATATCTTTTGTAATGATTTTGCTTTTAAATGGCTTGATACCATTGGAACACATTTTGGTTGACTTTATTAAAGGTAAATGTTATCTTTTAATTTTGTAAAATGTGGACTAATGAAAATTGAACAAAAATAAATAATTGTTATTTAATTTTTGTAGCAAAATTCGGCCATAATGAAAAATGTATAACAAAATTGTTTTGTTTTCATTTTTTCGTTTAACAGAAGTTTCACAAATATTTTTCAGAGAAAGTTGAGAGAAAAGTTGAAAAGAAAAGAAACAAAAACAAAGCAAAACATGGAATTTTGTAAGTTCTTCTCTACACTCTTCAACTTGAAAATTGTTTGTAAAGTTGATGTCTCAACTCTTTTAGTTTGTAATTAAATTTGTTGGAAACTTGTTTGAAGGTGTTAAGCATATATGATTAATTAATGAGCTTATGAGGTGTAATTAAGCTTATTAGATTAATTAGTAGTTAAAGTTGACATTTTAGAGTTGCTTAGCCATTCATAATTAACCTAGAATTGTTCTTGAGTTATTTCATGATGGTGGGACTTGATTGGTGTTGTATTGGATTAATTAAAGTGTTGAATTTTATCAATTTAATGTAAATTATGCAATTGGAGTAATTTAGGAAATTAGGGTTCTAAACCTAATCCAATTTTGGGGCTTTTCATTTATATGATGTAATTTGATGTATATTTGATGTATATTAAATTTGGGATTGATTGGGTTTGATCTTGACATGTTTTAAACATTTCTGACAAAATCTTAATTAATGAAAATTCTAGGACGTGTTCAGCAATTCTGGAAAAATTGGGGATTTTGTGTTGCAAATTATATTTTCATGTATTAGACATGTATTAATCATTTTAGGATTGATTTTGAATCAATTAAATATGTATTTAATTATTTAAGGACCAAAATGATCAAATTGTAAAATCTTGGGACAAATCGGCAATTAGTAGAAATTTGATTTCTTGGGTTGAAATTTCAGATTTTAAGTAATTGTTAATTAAATAAATAAGTTTATTTAATTGTTTTAAGAAAAAAATTTTAAATTGGAAAAATCTGTTTTTCGCGTTCCGCTGTGCTAACCCTATAATTCCATATAAAACCCCAACATAAAGATTATCTTGCTGAGCCATCCTGATATAGGAATGACAACCCCAAACCTTAACATAATTAAGATTTAGTTTCCTACCGGTCCATATCTCATACGGTGTCGTAGCAACAGCTTTTGAAGGAATCCTATTCAAAAGATGTGCAGCTGTTAAAAGAGAGTAGCCCCATAAATAATAGGACAAATCCGTAAAACTCAACATAGATCGTACCATATCCAATAAAATCTGATTTTTCCTCTCAGACACTCCATTGTGCTGTGGAGTACCTGAAGGAGTATATTGAGCGAGAATCTCATTCTCATTCATATAATCCATGAAATCACTTCTCATATATCCGCCGCCTCGATCATATCGAAGACATTTAATATATTGACCAATCTATTTTTCTACTTCATTACGGAACTTTTTGAACTTTTCAAATGTTTTCGATTTATGTCTTATTAGATAGACATAACCTAACCGTGATAGATCATCAGTAAAGTTAACAAAGTATGAATAACCACTATGAACAGTCTGACTTAGTGGACCTCACACATCAGAATGTATGAGTTCCAATAAGTTAGTGGCTCGATGTCCAACACAAGAAAATAGGGCTTTGATCATCTTGCCCTGAATACATGATTCACAAGTTGGATATGGTTCAATGGTGAGATCTGGTATCAAACAGTTCCTAACCAATTGGGTAAGGCATTTCATGCCTATATGACCTAGCCTCATGTGTCGTAGTTCAGTATTATTAACTACAGGTAAAATATGTTTATTAATCCTAGTATTCAAAATATCTCTAGAAGTATGCAATATGTAATGATCATTCATTTGGACAACAAAGGATCTGAATATTATGTCTATCATATAAATATAAAGAACAGTTCTTAATATTAACATGTAAACCTTCTGTATCTAATACAAAAGAGATATAATATTTGATGCACATCATGTACAACGTAGCAATCATTTAACAAAAGGCTCTCACTTGGCAATGGGATCTTGCACACTCCCACTGCAACTGCATCCATAGAGTCTCCACTCCAAAAACGCAATTGTATCTCTCCAAGCTTTAGCTTCTTACTTCCTTCAGCACCTGCAACGAATTACAAATATGAACAGGACAAGCAGAATCCAAAATCCTGCTGGATTTAACAGCTTCACAAGCTAGTGAGATATCAATAACTGGAAAAATAAATGTACCCGATGTAGATGCTCTCTCTTCTTATCTGGGAAATGTAGTCATGACAGTTCATTTTTCAGTGCCCGATTTTGCTACAATGAAGGCATTTTTCTTCAGATGCCCTCTTGGGCTTAGCTATCTTTCCTTGCGGTGGAGGACCGAAACCCTTCTTCTTCTTCGCTTTCCTCTTTTTTCCCTTTGGCCTAGCCTGGGAAGAATTAGAAAGTGAAGTAGGTTTCAGAGGGCGAGTCGGTACTCCATCCTTAGGTCCTCTTCCACTGTGATCAACATCTTATACAGTTCATGGTAGGAACAGATAATCCCATTAATGTTGAAGTACATTACATATTGGCGATAAGATGTTGGGAGTGAACCAAGAATGACACTCCTATCGAGAATTTCATTCAGAGGGAGATTATGTTGCCTCAGTTGTTCGATCAAATCGATCAATTGAAGAACATGTGAGCTCACAGCTTGCCCCTCATCAAGTCAGGCATGGATCAGTTCCATCGCCACTTTATGAATAACAACTTGTCCTTGGTTCATATACGATTCTCTTAATCGCATCATCATACTATATCCATCCATCATGCCTTAGTACTGTCTCTTCAGTTCCAATGCCAGTGAACTTAAAATGTATGATTTAACTTTTAAATTATCGTCTTTCCAAGACTGGAAAGTTTCTAGTTCATCCGGTGTTGTATCCTCAGACACAGCAAGAGACAGCGGACCCTCAAGTACATATCCCAACTTTTCGGATTCAAGGACAATCCTTAAATCCATATCCCAATCGGAAAATTTCTCAGCGCCTTTCAATTTGTTCATATCCAATATACTCGTAAAAGGATTAGTTGATTGTGCCGCCATCACAAATCTATCATATAGATTACGAAAAACGATTAGCAGAATTAAAAAGTTTCTTAAAATATCAAAAGCATTGACTAGATCATGGATTTTTAATCTAAAAATGCTCATCCCACTAAATCATGCAATATTGTAATCCCAAACAGAATACAAAGATTTAATAATTAAATTAAATACAGATAGTGAAAGGTGGACCCCATGAATATATTTCAGTTCACAACTTTTGCACGTTCTCGCCTACGTATATTCATCAGGTAAACAACTCATTGTCATCACTCACTAGTTACTCATAGTATCCGGTCATAGTCATTTCTCGTTTTGACAACTTTGGCACATTCACAAGGAGGCGTACCAAGGTTAAACTCGTCAATGATAAACTCAAGCTACTTGCGTAACCCTGGCAGCTTTGGCACGTTCAAGATTTTGCTTTTGCTTGAATTTATCTAGTATCAAATATACATCCGGCATAAATAAATTTCTATCGGCTACATCCTCACAACTTTGGCATGTTCTCGGATATAGTCATAGAAAAGATATCAATATCCGTATTGACAAGACGGACCATGTAACATGCATCAAATACATAATTAGCATATAACCTTATTAATTAGGGATTTTCCGTAAAAGATGCTTTTACTTTATTTAATCAAATTAAATAAACAAATGCATGCATAAAGTAAAGATTAAATTAAACATTCAATTTTAAGGCATAATCATATCGAGTGTTCAGAATCAGACACGCTCTGATACCATTTTGTTGGGGTTTTATAGGGGTATTACCGGATAACGCAGCGGAACACGGAAAATCGAAATTTTCCGATTTCAAAAAAATTTCTCGGGCAATTAAAATAAACTTATTTATTTTAATCACACAATACTTAAGATTTGAAAATTTTTACCCAAGAAATCAAATTTCTTCATAATTGCCGAATTGCCTCATAACTTTGCACTTGTTCATTTTGGTCCTCAAATTTTCAAATACATATTTAAGTGATTCCAAGTCAATCCCAAAATGATTTATACATGTCCAATACATCAAAATATAAATTACAAAAAAAGTTCCAAATTTTGTTTTACAAATGCCGAAACAACCCAAAATTTTCCAGGATTTTCAGTTTGGTCCAATATTGTTGAAAACAAGTCTAGATCAAATCCAATCAATCTTAAATTTAATATACATCATATATACATCATTATTTAACAGATGTATGAAAAGCCCAAATTTGGAAAAGGTTAAGAACCCTAATTTTTATAATTTCCATAAATTGATAAATTACACCAAATTAATCAAATTCAATACTTTAAATCAATCTTCACAACACCAAAAAAGTCTCACCACAATGAAACCACACAAGAACAATTCTAGGTCATCAATGAGTGACCTAACAACTCTAAAATTGCAACTTGATTATCAAAAAATCAAAAAATAGCTTAAGAAATAATTTCATGCTTTCTTTGTTCATCAAACATGCAAGCACCTTTCAAACAAGTTTCCAACCATTTAATTACATACATAAAGAGTAGAGAAAATTCTATGAAACACAAGTTGAAGCCTTATATCATAGAAATAATTTTTTAATTGAAAAAGGTTAAGAAAAACTTACAAAAATCCAAGTTTTCAAGCTTTTATTTTGTTCTTCAACTTTTTTTTTTCAAACTTTCTTTATAATGTCTGATGGCTTAATCTAATGAATGAAAAATGAAACAAAATAATTTATACTCCCTAATTAAGTCATTGGCCGAATTTTGGGTAGTAAAAAATAATATCTAGATATTTTTGTTTCATTTAATTAAAGTTAATCCACTTGTTATATTTGATCATTATAACATTTAATGATTTACAACAAGTCAAACTAATCAAATAAAGCCACTTCCAAAATAATCATAACATAAGATATTTATATTTTAATTACTTTAATTATTTAAATACAAATATTTTAAATATATGTATTTTATTTACTTTAAATATTCAAATACATATATATTAATGTATATATATCAAATATCACAATTTGACATTTAATTAATGTGTATTTAATAAAATCATTCATTAAATACAAATACATATTAATTAGGAAATGACCATTAGGTCCCTTTGCATGTATTTTTCGTTTAACCGTTAAACGACTTATAAATAATCAGTACTATTCATAATAGTTTCCCTATTGCTCTAAGAGTATATTTCATTAGTGAGACTCTCTAGGTTCAGACATATCCGTCATAAAATCCAATTTCGTGTCTATAATCTACCCACCCATAAATTATGATGAACGAATTATCCCTTCACGAGTATCTCATAATTATAGCCTGGTCATAATGTCCATTATACCCCTCTAATTATTTTTATCTTAAGTACCATTGATTCTCTAATGAATAATTTATTCATAACCATTATGAATGTTAATCTTTCTATTCGTAATATAAAGACTTGAGCGCTCTAATCGTTCAAGTACTGAATAAACCCTTAAGGAAGATACTCATCTAATTCTCGCAAAGAGTGAACTCCGTATTATGTAAAATGTCCCCAGCTACACACCAAACCATGTCCCCAAAGTACGTAGATATTGGTCAGCATTGCTACACCAACCTCACCTTTGTAAATCAAAGGACATAGCCTGCCATTGAGGAGTTCATAGTACGCTAAGGATGAAGATCAATCCATATAAGACCATCTTGTAGATTGAAATGAATTTCTTTATCTAACGATATTGTAGGCACTGCATTTTTGCATGTAAGTCCCTATGCTGAGTCTCATTTGGAAACACTACCTTTTAAGTCGAGGAAGTCGCGGGAAACGGACGTCGGAATGAGGAATTCAGAATAAGTATGTCATCAGATTCATTTCACAAGTTCACTATTTTCGTTCGTGTTGCGTTCGTGACCACGTTCGAACGTCAGACAGATTACAGGTTTCGTGTAGCGTTCGAACGATGTCGGTATTTCTGGTTTTGCTGCTAGCCTCACACTCAAGCCTAATCAGCCCACCAAAGCCCATAAAACGTATCCAATTAATAAAATACATATTTAACACATTGGGAATTAAATAAAATCTAAAAATCATATACAAATCGAAATAAATATTAAAATTAAATCATGCCTAATTAAAATCAATCAAGATTATTATATTCTTAACTAAACAAATATCATGCCTAAACAAAACAAATTAAATATATCATATTCCTAATCTAGCCAAGACATGTCCCCCAATCAATCTTTGGTTTTCCTTGTTTAACACTAAATCAAATCCTTCTTTAATGCACAAATCCCTTCCTTGTCAAGCAAGGATTCACCCATCCCCCTTTGCCTATAAAAACAAAGCTATTCCAACCCTTGAATCCCTCTGACTCTCACACATATACATCAAAGAAAAAAACCTCTCCATTCACGCCTAATACACTCAAGAAGCAACAAAGAATATTCTATCCTCCTCTTCCTTCCATAACCAAAAATTACAGCCCCCCATAAACACCTTAGATCACCGAAACTTACAGCCCATAACACCTTAGATACCCAAAAAACAGCAGCCCTTTAAAACCGTAAAAACAACAGCCCTTTAATCGCAAAAATAGTAGCCTAAAACACCAAAAATAGGGACCAAAATACAGTAGCAAAACAACAGCGAAATGGAGTCAAAACAGTAGCTTGAGCAGCGAAACAGGGAGGAAAGATGCAAACCAGTGAACCGAAAAAGTTGCGGTGCTTTAACTTTTTCGATCATCGTGAAACGCGAATCCGAGAGTCGACGAAAAAGGTTAGACCTGAGGGTACTTTTCACATCCATTTTTATTCGTATTTTTACTGTTTATTGAATCTTATTTACATGATTATTATGGAGTGATGCATGTTGTGTCCCTTGAATAGATAGCAAATGCATGTATTGTGAAATGGTGTATGTTGTGGCCCTCGAATAAAATCAAAAAATATGTCTCCTCTTGTGGTATATAGGATGGAAACCCAGACATAAATTTCATAGCCGATTTCGAATGGACAGTAGTATGATTTGTACTCTGGATACAACTCCACGTACCACTTGAGTATACGGCACATATTCTATTTCATGTTATCTTGATTTGTTTATTATCATTATTTAATTTCTGCATGTTATTTGTTTATGTAATAAGGTGATGTGAAAGGGCTTAGTAAGTCGGATTAAAGGTCCTCCATTTCGAGAGGTTAAAATCCTTTACCACGATGCTTTGCCGCGCCGGATGATGTATATTCGGTTGAATGTAAGATGTATTCAATCGGGTATACGAAGTCCGATATTGTTGTATTTATTTTTTATATGCATTAAATTATTAGCGCATGGGCTTAGTAAGTCAGATTAAATGTCCTCCATTTCGAGAGGTTAAAATCCTTTACCACGATGCTTTGCCACGCCGGATGATATAAATTTGGTTGAATGTAAGATGTGTTCAATCGGGTATACGAAGTCCGATATTGTTGTATTTATTTTTTTATGCATTATGTTATTAGCGCATGGGCTTAGTAAGTCGGATTAAAGGTCCTCCATTTCGAGGGGTAAAATCCTTTACCACGATGCTTCGCCGCGCCGGATGACGTATATTTGGTTGAATGCAAGATGGTGTCAATCGGGTATACAAAGTCCGATATTGTTGTCTTTATTTTTATATGCATTATGTTATTAGCACATGGGCTTAGTAAGTTGGGTTAAAGGTCCTCTACGTCGAGGGGTTAAAATCCTTTACCACGATGCTTTGTCGCGCCTTTTGGCCGTTATTATTGATTAGGTGTCATCTATTTATCCGTTCACATATGTGTCATGTTGTTTACTGTATTTTGGAGGTCACTGCTGTAACCCCGTTCGAACGTGTTTCAAAACGCCGCACGAACGCATGTTTTCTGTCTCAGTTCGTTCGAACACGTTTACGAACGCTACTCGAACACGAACCTTCTGTTTACCATTCGAACGCGGCTACGAGGCGCCGCCGAACACCCACGGTAAACAGGCCTTCTTCCATCACATCTCATGCATGGATACTCATTTTGTCATTTACCTTTTTGATTGTTCATGTTCTCGCAGTTAGTCATTTATTATGTCCACAAGATCACATGTTCGTTTCCATGATGCATGTTTACACGATAGTTATCTACTTATGCTTCCGCATTCATCCATTCAACATGTTCATGAAGTTATATGCTTGCCGTTATTCCGATTTGCTTTCATGCGTGATTTTACAATTATTATCTACTAGCATGCCTATGATCAAATGTAATGTGCTTATGACATTGTATGCTTGCCGTATTTCAATTCATCTTTATGCTTGCAAATTGGGACATAGATTATATGCAAATAGGTTGTATGCAAATTCGGACATAGATTATATGCAAATATGTTATATGCAAATTCGGACATGGGTTATATGCAAACTTAGATATGAGCCTTGTACTTATGCATGCGAACTTAGGAGTAAATTATCCTTGGAAATAAATGTTGCTTAGGCTTGGTTAAATTATTGCACAAATCATTTTATTACAAGTGGCTTAAGTAAGGGATCATTCCGAACCCATGGTTTGAGGTCTTCCCTTACGAGGGGTGAGTGCGGCCTTAAATCTTTATCCCGGTTCACACCGGGTGGCGACATCATTATTCTCCGGTTTAGTCCCCCGCGGGCTACTCTGTACTCCCAACTAGGCCGCGAGCCTAGAACAGCATTCGTCGCCTAGTTTCTGTGTCCCACAGTCTTGCGACTCTACTGGGGATAGAGAATCGGCCCCGAAATGATGTCTTGTAATATTATGATTTGTGCTTTAATTAACCGTGTCTACTGTGGGTTAAAAGGTGTTTAATCAAAGGAACTTTTTTTTAACTAGGTAATAGTTTGGTGTCTTCCTTCATTCACTACCTTTCTATAAGGAAAAGCTGTGAGGGCACATAGATAATCATTTACTTGTAGCCTATTATGATGGACTAATTTGGAGGACTCGTTGTTTATTCCTGTCACCAAGCGATAAGAGCCTAAAAGGCTTGGGTTTTTAAGAGAGTTCGCTCATCCCTCCCTCTGGGGAATCTACAACGGGAAATCCATTTGATAGTCAGTCACCACCATAACTCTTTGGCACGTACCATAAGTATAAAAAATGTGCGCTCACTTGATCGCTCGAACCCTTGAGTGGGGAGACCTAGTTGTGGGCAATCCTTCGCCAGCGAGAGTCTTTATCTACACTCACGCAAACCCACACGTAGACCGGAGTTGTATGGCCTATAACACTATTTCCTTATGCTTGTGGACCATCCTCATTTGGATGCAGTTGGACTTCCTGTCAGAAATGTGAACTTGTTGGGCCATTTAAACTGGGACGAGTTCGTATTTATGACAATTGGGCCAAAAGCTTCTGAAATGTTGATGGGCCACTCTGAAGAAATTATGTCTGTATGCTTGTGTTTGGGAACATGGTCGTTTTGGATCCATTCAGAATTTTTGTCATGAGGTATGGGCTTGTTGGGCCATTTAAACTGGGACAAAACCATATCTTATGATGATTGGGCCAAAAGCTTCTAAAACGCCAATGGGCCATTATATGTTTGTGTTTAGGAACATTATCATTTGGATACAGTTGGACTTCTTGCCATGAGATGTGAACTTGTTGGGCCATTTAAACTGGGACGAGTTCACTCCTATGACAGTTAGCCAAAAGCTTCTAAAATGGTGATGGGCCGAATTGTGTGAAAATTTTAATGAGTTGATATATTCCTTGTATAGTACGTATCTCATTCATCTCATGCATACATCTATCATGTTAACATTCTCTTGTGTCTTAAGAGCCATCATAGATATCCGTTGGGTTAGGAAAAAAAGAAGACTTGTTAAAAGACCAATAACGAACATGAGTGAATCAGAAAACGAGGTATCTCGCATAGATCAGCTGGAGAATGGTCTCACCAAGGTTACCGAACAATTGCAAGCCTTGAATAATACTGTGGCTAATATGGTTGTGCCCCGTGCTGGGGGAAGTTCTGAGAATGTGAGGCGTGAGGAGCCTTCGAATGGGTTGGGGGATGATATCCCCGCTTTTGATGATGACATGGCAGAATATGCAACATGCAGAATGATTAGGTCTCAGGCAGAATTTCAGAAGCTCCGGGATCAGGTAGAAACGGTTACCCGCAAAATGAGGGGTAAACATGAAGAGTTGTTAGATTATGAAGCAATGACTTTTGAAGAACAGCTACCAGCTCAGTTCAAAATGCCTGATATGGCCAAGTTCAATGGGAATGGGGACCCGAGTGTCCATCTCCGACAATATGTGTCAGTTATGAGTTCAGTGGGCCTGACACAGCACCAAGTTCAGAAGATGTTTGGGATGTCACTTGAGGGGGCACCCGTAGTGTGGTACCATAGCCTTGAATGAAAGGTTAAGGAGGATTGGAGGGAATTGGCAGATGCATTTCTGAAACAGTATGTTACAGACTTGGAGATTGATTTGTCACTCCGTGATTTGGAGAACACTAAGCATAAGCCAGAAGAAAGCTTCGAGGAGTATGTAGACCGCTGGAGAAGCCAGCTTCTGAAAATGCAGACTCGGCCTTCGGAGAAGGACCAGATTAAAATGATCATCAAAGGCACAAAGCCCTCGATTTATGGCAAGTTGAGGAGGATGACCTCCATGATTGGTGACTTTCGACAGTTGAGGGAGACTGTCATGGATATTGAAGAAGAAGAAGCTGAGAACATAAAGTTTTATGGCCAAAATAAAAGGACTTTTGGGGGACATTCTGAGACCAAGCCCACTACTACCGGGGTTTCTGCCATCAGGAACCGGCATTTCTCTAACCTGGGGAAGCCTTTATCTAAGGTGCTTGAGAAGCTGAAGGCACAAGGACTCCTAAAACCCTTAGAGCCTAAACCACTTCCAAATCCTCCACCACCACATCTAAAAATAGACCGCTACTGTCACTTCCACCAGCAACACGGCCACGATACTGACAGCTGTTCCCGCCTCCGGTATGAAATTTAGGACCTCATTGATGCCCACAAAATACCCGATCCTGAAACAGAACGCCCCAACACACACCAAAATCCCCTACCAAATTACCACTCTGTCCCCCCCCCCACCGACCTATATTATAAACTCTGGCCTACCCGAAAGCCTTGTCCTCAAGTCCTTAGACCATCAAGCCTTTTTCCTGGGTATCTAGGACAATAACAGTGAAGATGAGACAGAACGGGGGCAGAATTTCTGGGAAGACTTCTCCAGTAGTGATGAAGAAAAAGTGAGGGGAATGACACGCAGCGGTCATTACTATAATGATATGGCAGAAAAGGGTAATGAAGTATTAACAGATGGAAGAGAAGTGATTGAGAATGCAGAGATTACTAAGGGAGATATAGTGCTAAGGCAGTTGAAAAAAGACCCGGGCACAGGCTATCCTTGATTGTAAATTTCAGCACTTGTCGCTAGAAGAGAATCAGATGGCAGATGCATTAGCTACACTTGCAGCAACTTGGGAAAATCCAGAGAAGTTAGTAATGAGACCGTTGGTACTGACAACAGCAAATAGACCCGTTTATGAGATAGAAATAGTCCTGGAAGTGGAGATCGACGATGGTAAACCTTGGTTTCACGACATTCAAAGGTATCTGGAACACGGGGAACTCCCGAAGGGAGCAGGCAGAAAAGACAGATTAGCCATTCAGAAATTAGCTTCCCAGTATGTGATTTTGAAAGAGGAATTGTACAAGAGGCAAGCAAACAGTATTCAGTTCAAATGTTTGAGAAAAGAAGAGGCTCAATAGGTAATGGAAGAAGTACACGCCGGGGTATGTGCTCCGCACATGAACGCGTTTTTACTGGTCAACCATGGAGACAGACTGCGCGAAGATGGTAAAGCACTGTCATGATTGTCAAGCACACAGTAATTTGAATCATTTGCCACACACAGAGTTGCACAGGTTGTCAGAGCCGTGGCCTTTCTCAGCATGGGGAATTGATATGATTGGAGAGATTCGACCAAATGCATCAAATGGGCATCGCTTCATAGTAGTGGCAGTAGATTACTTCTCTAAATGGGTGGAAGCCGAGTCATTCCGCAATGTTACAGTGAAGCAGATGGCAAAGTTCATAGCTCGGAATCTCATTTGTCGGTATGGTATGCCGCACCATGTGGTTATAGATAACGGAGTTCAGTTTCAGGGGGAAACAAAGGCAATGCTACAGAAATTCTGGATAGGCCATCATAAGTCATCACCGTACAGGTCATAGGCAAATGGGGCAGTTGAGGTAGCCAACAAGACTATAAAGATGATTCTCGCCAAGATGACAGAAAACTACAGAGATTGGGCAGATAAGCTACCGTATGCCTTGTGGGGGTACAGAACGTCAGTACGAACAGCAACATGGGCCACACCTTTTTCTCTAGTCTATGGAATGGAAGCAGTATTGCAAGTGGAAATGGAAATACAGTCTATGAGGTTATTAGCAGAAACAGAGTTACCAGAACAAGAATGGGCCGCACAGAGGTTTGATCAGTTAGCACTGCTGGATGAGAAGAGAACGAAGTCTTTGTATTACATGCAGTTGTATCAGAAGAGACTAGCCCGAGCATTCAACAAGAAGGTACGTCCCACCAAGATCAGAAAGGGTGATTTGGTATTCAAGCAGGCGAGGCCGTCATGACAGATCCAAGAGGAAAGTTCAGTCCTAACTGGGAAGGACCTTACATAGTGCAGAAAGTAATGGGAAATGGGGCAGTGAGACTGTCAGACTTGGAAGGGAATGGGTTCACCGAGCCGATCAACGTGGACAGATTGAAGCAGTACTTTGCTAGAGGAAGAAAAGACCGAGCAGTCACCAAGGGGATATGAAACTCATTCATGCATGCATGCATACACGTAACATATTTGCATTCTTTTTGTGTTTGTTCTGTTTTGTAATAACAGGTTTCAAAGAAGAAAAAGAGAAAGCGGCAAAAGCAAGCCAACTAGAAGCAACAATAGTACAGTATCATCAGTTTCAGGAATGAATCAGTATCAGTTTGGGGGTTGAGACCCGCATCATCAGTATTAGTTTTGGGGATGAGTCCCGGAGGGCGAGGCCCGCATCAGCATCAGTTATGGGTATTAGTCCCAAGGTTGAGACCCGCATCATCAGTATCAGTTTTGGGGATGAGTCCCGGGGGTGAGACCCATACCAGCATCAGTTTTAGGGATGAGTCCCAGGGTTAAGGCCCATATCATTATTAGTATCAGTCTTGCCAGGTATGGCACTCTGGGGTGAGACCCACATCATTATCAGTATTAGTCTTGTCAGGTATGGCACTTTGAGGGCGAGGCCCACATCATTATCAGTATTAGTCTTGCCGGGTATGGCATTCTGGGGGCGAGGCCCACATCATTACTAGTATCAGTTCTGCCAGGTACGGCACTCCGGGTATGGAGATATTAATGCGATGCCTTGGGTATGAGGTTTAGCACGCCAGGTACGGCACTCCGGGTATGGAGATATTACAGCGACACCTTGCGTATGAGGTTTAGCATGCCAGGTACGACACTCCGGGTATGGAGATATTACAGCGACGCCTTGGGTATGAGGTTTAGCACGCCAGGTACGGCACTCCGGGTATGGAGATATTACAGCGACACCTTGCGTATGAGGTTTAGCATGCCAGGTACGACACTCCGGGTATGGAGATATTACAGCGACGCCTTGGGTATGAGGTTCAGCACGCCAGGTACGGCACTCCGGGTATGAAGATATTACAGCGACGCCTTGGGTATGAGGTTTAGCACGCCAGGTACGGCACTCCGGGTATGGAGATATTACAGCGACGCCTGGGGTATGATGTTTAGCACGCCAGGTACGGCACTCCGGGTATGGAGATATTACAGCGACGCCTTGGGTATGAGGTTTAGCACGCCAGGTACGGCACTCCGGGTATAGAGTTATTACAGCGACACCTTGGGTATGAGGTTTAGTATACCAGGTACGGCACTCCGGGTATGGAGATATTATAGTGACGCCTTGGGTATGAGGTTTAGTACGCCAGGTATGGCACTCCGGGTATGGAGATATTACAGCGACGCCTTGGGTATGAGGTTTAGCACGCCAGGTACGGCACTCCAGGTATAGAGACATCAATGCGACACTCTAGGTACGGAGACGCAACCGCGACACCTCGGGTATGGGATTTAGCATGCCAGGTACAGCACAACATCAACTCAACTCAACACATGGCAAGTCAAGTGGCAGCTGGCGAGCCAGGTAAGTAAAAATGCATTGCACGTACTTTGATAGGATTGTCATTGCCACACACTGCACAAGTCCTATCAAAGTGGGCGCCACTGTAGGC
Source organism: Zanthoxylum bungeanum (assembly GCA_019454045.1). Classification (NCBI taxonomy): domain Eukaryota; kingdom Viridiplantae; phylum Streptophyta; class Magnoliopsida; order Sapindales; family Rutaceae; genus Zanthoxylum; species Zanthoxylum bungeanum. The sequence goes on from SKCR01010108.1 coordinate 63,818, forward strand.
ACTGTATTTTTGCATGTAAGTCCATATGATGAGTCTCATTTGGAGACACTACCTTTTAAGTAGAGGAAGTCGCGGGAAACGGACGTCAAAAGGTGGAATTCAGAATTAGTATGTCATCAGATTCATTTCACAAGTTCACTGTTTTCGTTCGTGCTGCGTTCATGACCACGTTCAAACGTCAGGCAGATTACGGGTGTTCGTGTAGCGTTCGAACGGTGTCGGTATTTTTGGTTTTGCTGCTAGCCTCACACTCAAGCCCAATTAGCCCACCAAAGCCCATAAAACGTATCCAAATTAATAAAATACATATTTAACACATGGGGAATTAAATAAAATCTAAAATTCATATACCAAATTAAAATAAATATTAAAATAAAATTATGCCTAATTAAAATCAATCAAGATAATTATATTCATAACTAAACAAATATCATGCCTAAACAAAACAAATTAAATATATCATATTCCTAATCTAGCCAAATCCCTTCTCTAATCAATCTTTGGTTTTCCTTATTTAACACTAAATCAAATCCTCCTTTAATGCACAAATCCCTTCTCTAAAGCTATTCCAACCCTTGAATCCCCCTGACTCTCATGCATATACAGCAAAGAAAAAAACCTCTCCATTCACGCCTAATACACTCAAGAAGCAACAAAGAATTTTCTCTCCTCCTCTTCCCTCCATAACCAAAAATTACAGCCCCATAAACACCTTAGATCACCGAAAATTACAGCCCCATAAACACCTTAGATCACCAAAAAATAGCAACCCTTTAACCGTAAAAACAACAACCCTTTAACCGTAAAAATAGTAGCCTAAAACACCAAAAACAGGGACCAAAATACAGTAGCAAAATAGAAGCAAAACAGCAGCAAAATCGAGTCAAAACAGTAGCTTGAGCAGCGAAACAACGAGGAAAGACGTAAACCAGTGAACCAGAAAATTACGGAGCTTTAACCCTTCTGATCACCGTGAAACGCGAATCTGAGAGTCGACGAAAAAGGTTAGACCTGAGGGCACTTTTCACATCCATTTTTATTCGTATTTTTACTGTTTATTGAATCTTATTTACATGATTATTGTGGAGTGATGCATGTTGTGTCCCTTGAATAGATAGCAAATGCATGTATTTTGAAATGGTGTATGTTGTGGCCCTTGATTAAAACGGAAAATGTGTCGCCTCTTGTGGTATATAGGATGGAAACCCGGACATAAATTTCATAGCCGATTCCGAATGGACGGTAGTATGATCTGTACTCGGGATACAACTCGACGTACCACTTGAGTATACTACACATATTATATTTCATGTTATCTTGATTTGTTTATTATTGTTATTTAATTCTGCATGTTATTTGTTTATGTAATAAAGTGATGCATATGGGCTTAGTAAGTCGGATTAAAGGTCCTCCATTTCAAGAGGTTCAAATCCTTTACCACGATGCTTTGCCACGCCGGATGATGTATATTCGGTTGAATGTAAGATGTATTCAATCGGGTATATGAAGTCCGATATTGTTGTATTTATTTTTTATATGCATTATGTTATTAGCGCATGGGCTTAGTAAGTCGGATTAAAGGTCCTCCATTTTGAGAGGTTAAAATCCTTTACCACGATGCTTTGCCGCGCCGGATGATCTATATTCGGTTGAATGTAAGATGTGTTCAATCGAGTATACGAAGTCCGATATTGTTGTATTTATTTTTTATATGCATTATGTTATTAGCGCATGGGCTTAGTAAGTCGGATTAAAGGTCCTCCATTTCGAGAGGTTAAAATCCTTTACCACGATGCTTTGCCGCGCCGGATGATGTATATTCGGTTGAATGTAAGATGTGTTCAATCGGGTATACGAAGTCCGATATTGTTGTATTTATTTTTTATATGCATTATGTTATTAGCGCATGGGCTTAGTAAGTCGGATTAAAGGTCCTCCATTTCGAGGGGTTAAAATCCTTGACCACGATGCTTCACCGTGCCGGATGACGTATATTCGGTTGAATGTAAGATGTGTTCAATTGGGTATACAAAGTCCGATATTGTTGTCTTTATTTTTATATGCATTATGTTATTAGCGCTTGGGCTTAGTAAGTTGGGTTAAAAGTCCTCTATGTCAAGGGGTTAAAAACCTTTACCACGATGCTTTACCGCGCCTTTTAGCCCGTTATTATTAATTAGGTGTCATCTATTCATCCGTTCACGTATGTGTCATGTTGTTTACTACATTTTGGAGGCCACTGCTGTAACCCCGTTCGAACGTATTTCAAAATGCCGAACGAACACATGTTTTCTGTCTCAGTTCGTTCGAACGCGTTTACGAACGCTACTCGAACGCGAACCTTCTGTTTAACATTAGAACGCGGCTACGAATGCCACACGAACTCCCACGGTAAATAGGCCCTCTTCCATCACATATCATGCATGGATACTCATTTTGTCGTTTACCTTTTTGATTGTTAATGTTCTCGCAGTTAGTCATTTATTGTGTCCACAAGATCACATGTTCGTTTCCATGATGCATGTTTACATGATAGTTATCTACTTATACTTCCGCATTCATCCATTCAACATGTTCATGAAGTTATATGCTTGTCGTTATTCCGATTTGCTTTCATGCATGATTGTACAATTATTATCTACTGGCATGCCTATGATCAAATGTAATGTGCTTATGACATTGTATGCTTGCTGTATTTCAATTCATCTTTATGCATGCAAATTGGGACATAGATTATATGCAAATAGGTTGTATGCAAATTCGGACATAGATTATATGCAAATATGTTATATACAAATTCAGACATGGGTTATATGCAAACTTAGATACGAGCCTTGTACTTATGCATGCGAACTTAGGAGTAAATTATCCTTGGAAATAAATGTTGCTTAGGCTTGGTTAAATTATTGCACAAATCATTTCATTACAAGTGGCATAAGTAAGGGACCATTCCGAACCCAACGGTTTGAGGTCTTCCCTTGCGAGGGGTGAGTGCGGCCTTAAATCTTTGTCCTGGTTCACACGGGTGGCGACTCCATTATTCTCCGGTTTATTCCCCCGTGGGCTACTCCGTACTCCCAACTAGGCCACGAGCCTAGAATAGCATGCGTCGCCAAGTTTCTGTGTCCCACAGATATTATTAGAAACTCATTTCTATATAGGTCTAGTCTTATATGATCACATGATATAAGGTGCCTTCATTCTCATGTCTCCACATGGACGATCTTGGATCAAGGTCGCCATAGAATTATAGAATGGACCGCATCAATAGATAAATCGAAAACAAAGTACCGCTTTGTTTGCTATCAATGGACTATTTTAGATTACTAACTTCAGACTTAATCCTCTTGTGTATAACTCTCATACACTAAGTCTGAAGGCACATGAGTAATCTAGGGTGAACAAGATAATTTACAATATGTGATATTAAACAAACACTTTGATAAATGAATAATGCATCTTTTTATTTTACAAAATATAATTATGTTTACATTACATGAAGCTTTATAGCCTATATCCCTATATATCCTGAGTACATGGCTGAAATACTAACTACATGATCTAAAACTAAAACTTAAGTCTTGAATTACCAACGTGAACTAAAAGCATAACTGAAATGGAAACTAAAAAATGAACAGATAAACTAATGTGAAATCTAAAAATATATCTCGAATACACAAGCTAGTTATATGAAGTGGATACATATACTGAATACATGAAACTGAGATTTGTAACTAAATGCAGAAAATGAAAAATATAATTTATTATGAAAGGAAGAATGTAATCGAATAGCATGAACTGATTAAATAAACTGAAGGCATCAATGAAAATTAAAACCGAATACAAAAAGAAAGCATAGACTGAAAGTATTAACTGAACATATAAATTGGCAAAGTATACTGAAAATGAAATACACAAAACGTAGATAACTGAAAAATGATAGAGATAAGGAAAATTAACATCCACTCACTAATTGACGTCCATCGCCAGCGTGCCTGAATACACCTGAAAGGATTCTTACGAAATGTTTAACATGACATTTGGTTAGCCTACTCGAACGAAAGAGGCTGAATATGATCGTGAATTTCGTGAATGCATATCAATGCTGTTTACGTGATGACATGGCTAATGTGATAACTTAGGATATTTACTTAACATCCAAAGCTATACTGACATGCTACTTAACTTGACTAAATTACTAATGCATATCATTTGGCATGCTGGTGACATGACCTGCTTAAAGAGGACATTTCAACATGACCTATTTAGTCACTCGAAATGCCCAACATGTCTATCAACCAAATGCCTAATTCGACTTAATCACTATATCCAACTATTCGGCCTAACCAAGCCCATAATTCGGCCAAGACTAAGACACATACACATGTTATTATCATCACATAACACATTTTTTTCTTGCCTTCCACCATGCCATACATACACTTATACAACCCAACATCAAGCTTTCTCTATTAAAGTGCATTCGGCCAAGCCTCACTAATAAGGCTTCATGCATAATCAACATCCCTCTAAGCATTACAAGCATAATCCTTACACAACATACACATGGACATGATTCCATAACCAAAATAAATAAAATCTAGCATTCCTACAAGCCCCTCAAATTTGGCCACACTACACATTTTACAACATTAGATTTTTCAACCTAAATCAAAATAAACTCAGGTCATAACATCATTTTAATCATAAACCAAAACCTATCATCATAAAAAATAAAAATAAAAACTCAACCCCTAACACATACATATACATTTGGCCACCTCCTTAATTTAGGGGAAATTGGGGATTTCAATACTTAATATTTAATCCACGCTTGTATCACCATGGAATGCATGAAATTGTATGCTACAAACTCAATAAAAGCTAAAATGCACAAAATGAATACTAAGGTTCATGGATTTCAAATTTGGGGAAAGAAAAATGCTTGATTGTATTCAAAATTAAGAAAAGAAATGAGTTTATTAAGCTTACATGTGCGAAGTTGATCTTGAAATCATGATTTGCCCATTTGTTAAATATGTGAGGAGAAAAGCCATTTCTTGAGAGTTTGAGAAGCTTGAATTCATTTGTTATGAAGAAGAAAGAAAGGAGATGAATAATGTTGTGTATATATATACACATAGGGCTGATTTTTGTGTATTAAAGAGTGGTTATAATAAGGCAACATGTCTAAATCATTAGGGCAGTTCCGAAATTACTGTTCACTTGAAAAATACATACATTTTTGACCTAGTTCTGGTCAATTTATAGGCTCGTTCTAAGCTTTCTGACCATTAAAGATCACTAAAATTGGACATCAAGAACAAAAGTTAGGGCCAAAATACTAAAAGTGCTATGTGACTCAGTAAAGCTAAAAAGAAAGTGTTACAACTGAAAAATTTATCCTGACTTTCCGGGCGGGATTTCTAAGATTTGTAACTCACTAACACATGATTATATGCATAACGAAATATCATGCATGATGACTTAACTATACTAAACATGTCATGGCTAACCAGGGTGTTACAACCTCATATAGTTTCAGTTTTGGTTGCAGAGACCGCAAATTGCCATGGTTGGCATAGATTCCAAATTCCAAATTCCAAATACTCAGTTCAAAGAAAATAGATACCAGCTACAGTCTTAGAAATGCATGGACATGGTCCACACACATGTATAGTCATCATGGTAGACCGTGGGGAAGAACATTGTCTTATATATGATTCATGGTGTATATATGTACTTATACAATCACATTTAGTAGTTTATGTGTATATGATAAACATGTATGTTAGCAGATCATCGTGTGTGCATATGTTGATAGCATTAACATCACAGATTTAGCTTAACTCATGAAATGTCACATGGTTAAGTCAGAGGCTCCAAGAGATGGTATCACTGTCTCCTACCAGTCACGTTGCCAGTCACGTCTCGGAAATACTAGGGTATGACAAAATAGGTCTCAATGTGTTTTGTACGCTCATAATAGATATCATTATGCGTAATGTAAATGGCACTTTTGTTATCAGAATAAAGAGGTATATCACTAAAATGTGGAAGTCCTATGTCACAAAATGTCCAACGAAGGCAAATGATTTCTTGGGTAATATCAAAAAATCATGGTATTCAATTTCAGTACTGGACTGAAAAACAACATATTATTTCTAACTACACCAAGATATAAATGAATCCAGCAAGAAGATACAAAGACCAATAATAGAAAACTGATCAATTTGATTATCCGCTAACTAGCATTAGAGTAGGCATGAAACTCAAGAGGAGTGAGCCAAAAAATAAAGAGCATGAAATATGATACCTCTAATGTAGTATGGGAGATAAAAAAATAGTGATAACGCTTACTTGAATACATAAATTTTAGCCTGATTTCGTAGTATTTTTCTTAGTCCATTTCTATTCTAGTTTATCCATTGTAGATCATTGCAAGAATCGCATTTTCCTTCGATGAAGCGATATAGCACCAGCCAGATTCCAATCTGTGAGTGGACACTACTCTTTTAAATTAGCCTTCATTTTGTTATTTTTATAACAGACTTATTTTTTTGCTTTAGGGCATTAGATTAGTTTTATTACAGTTATTTCATGAAAATTTATGATTTAAGTTATGTTTGAGATAGAAGTGTTTTTAAAAGAATGATTTTATTGTTTTTCGATGTATGGGGGAAAAACCAACCTCATTATGTAACTGGTACTGACATGGAATTGACGGACAGCACATGTCCACATGTAGAGGACTGGGGACGGTGACACGTAACACCCCCAGATCCTAGTTCAGGACTAGGGATGACATATGCCTCTAGATCCTAGTTTCAGAGCTTGGAGGGTAGCTGTAGACAACAGAATCTGGGCGACGCTTTTCAAAGCTCGCGGCCTAGTTGGGAAGTACGAAATAACATGGAGTCGCCACCCGGTGTGAACCGGGACAAAGATTTAAGGCCGCACTCACCCCTCGCAAGGGAAGACCTCAAACCGTTGGGTTCGGAATGGTCCCTTACTTATGTCACTTGTGATGATATGATTTGTGCAATAAACTAACCGAATCTATTCAACATTCATGCTCAAGGGTACTTAGATCTAACATGCTTTCATCCAAATAACTCCACGCAATATAACACAACGAGCATATTGAACCATTAAACCAAAGTAAACAAATAACTAATTAAACATTAACATAAACTAAACAAAACATCATGCATAAGGAATAAAGAAACAACATGCCAAAATAACATAATCATGCTTTGAAAGTTAAATAATGAACTAAACTAAATCATGCTTTAAACAATAAATAAACAACCTACGAACTATAACATGCTCAAATACAAATTTGGATGAGACGAGATATGTATATCTTTAAGTGGTACGCGGCGTTGTATCCCGAGTGCATACCGCGCTACCGTCCATTCGGAATCGGCTACGGAATTTACGTCCGGGTTTCCATCCAATATACCACAAAAAGGGAACACATATCCCGCTCATCCAACAATCACATCATGCTTCAAACGACTCTCATGCAATGATATTTTAAAATAAATAAAATAAAACGAAAGAAGATAAGTAAAAAGGTGCCCTCAGGTCTAACCTCTTTTGTCGTCTCAGGAAAGGGCGTTACACGTCCGTTGGAAGGGTGAATGATCCGCTACTCTTTCGGTCCACTAACTCAACGACTTTCCTCGCTGTTTCGCTGTCTTGGGGCTGCTGTTTTCAAGTCCGTTTCGCTGCTGCTTCGCTGCTACGTTTCAGGTCACCGTCTTGATGGTTTAGCGGACTGTTTTGGGTGATTTTGAAGGCTTAGGGTGGTGCGTTTGTGGGGATTTTTTAGGGAAACTTTAGGGAGGTTTTTGGGATGGTGTTTAGGTGATTTTAGGACTGTTTTATGGGTTGAAGACGCAACAAAAAACTGACCAGAACAGGGGACGAAACTGTGCAGTTCAAGGTGCAGTGAGGGGTGTTTCGGGACTGTTTTGGGCGCTGAATTGGAGCTGTGAATGGGGGGTCTTTTGTGCGACTTTGGGGTTGTATTTGAGGCTTATTTTAAGGTGATTTAGGGCTGTGAATGGTGGCTGGAACTTGGCAATGGAGGGCTGTGAAAAGGGGTTTAGGCGTGAAGGGTTTTGGTGAAGGAAAGGTGCGGCAATGGAGGCTATTGGATCTTGAAGGTGCGGCAATGGAGGAGGCAGTGAAGTGGACTGTCTTGGGTTAGTTTCGTGAGTCTCTACCTAGTGGAGGGGTTGCTGTTTCATGTGAATGGTTTATGTGCGTTGAATGTGTGCCAAAAGGTGGTGTCAATGTGTGTTACGTGAAGCTGATTTGTAGGCAGTGAGGGGCGTGAAGCAAGGGGCTGATTTGTGGCTATTTGGCGCTGATGGAGGGTGCAACGTGAGTGTGTGCTGAGTGGGGGCTGCTCACGAGGGGCAAAGGGTTTGTTGACGTGAAGGCAGTGTGGGTTCCGTGTGTGAGGGGGCTGGTGAAGGCTAGGGGCAGTGGCGTGAGTGGTGTGAGGGCTTTGAGAGAGGATCGGCCGAATGAGCTGAGGGTTCTTTTCTTTTGTGTTTTTGGGAGGATTAGCCAGGGTTTTGAAAGGTGGGTGAATGATTCTTTTTATAGGCCAAGGGATGGGGTTTTACCTTGTTTGGGTAGGAGAAGGATTTGTGTGTTAATTGGGGATATGTTTTAATTAAAATGAGATAGGGAAAATCTTTAATTAAGGGAAGTGATTTGATTTTATTCTTTTTAGTTAAGGATATGATTTATTTAATTTAGGAAGGTGATTTAATTTAATTTAGGAATGTGTTTTATTTAAATTAGGAATTTAATATAATTTAATTTCAAGTTCAATTTAATTGGTGAATGTGATTTAATTTAATTTAAGTTTAATTTTAATTGGTTTTAATTATTTAATTTGTGAGATGTGTTTTAAATATTTTAATTATTTAATTTGTGAGATGTGTTTTAATGGGTTTGGTGTGTTTTAAAACAGAGGTCCAACAAGCAACCCGAAGCCAAACAACGAGGTTAAATCCAACGAAAATTTCATTTTCCTACTTTACCCTTCCAACGTCCGTTTGCCGCGGCTTTCACAACTAAAGAGGTAGTGTCTCCATACGAGACTCATCATCGGGCTGATATGCAAAAATGCAATGCCTACAGTCGCCCCCACTTTGATGAGACTTGTGTAGTGTGTGACAATGACAATCCTATCAAAGTACGTGCAATGCATTTTTACTTACCTGGCTCGCCAGCTGTCACCTGGTCTGCCTGCTGTGCTGAGTTGATAATGCTAAACCCCGTACCTAGGGCGTCGCGGTTGCGTCTCCGTACCTAGAGTGCCGCAGTGATGATGTTGGTTGTCTGGATGCTAACCCCGTACCTAGGGTGTCGCAGTGACGTCTCCGTACCTAGAGAGCCATAAATGTCTGAATAGTCCACATGCCGTACCTGGCGTGCTAACCCCGTACCTAGGGCGTCGCTGTGGTCTGAATGCTAACCCCGTACCTAGGGTGTTGCAGTGACGTCTCCGTACCTAGAGAGCCACAAAATGTCTGAATAGTCCACATGCCGTACCTGGCGTGCTAACCCCGTACCTAGGGCGTCGCTGTGGTCTGAATGCTAACCCCGTACCTAGGGTGTCGCAGTGACATCTCCGTACCTAGAGAGCCACAAAATGTCTGAATAGTCCACATGCCGTACCTGGCGTGCTAACCCCGTACCTAGGGCGTCGCTGTGGTCTGAATGCTAACCCCGTACCTAGGGTGTCGCAGTGACGTCTCCGTACTTAGAGAGCCACAAAATATCTGAGTGCTAACCCCGTACCTAGGGTGTCGCAGTGACGTCTCCGTACCTAGAGAGCCACAAAATGTCTGAGTGCTAACCCCGTACCTAGGGTGTCGCGGTGATGCCTCCGTACCTAGAGTGCCACAAATGTCTGAATGCTAACCCCGTACCTAGGGTTTCGCGGTGACGTCTCCGTACCTAGAGAGCCACAAATGTCTGAGTGCTAACCCCGTACCTAGGGTGTCGTGGTGACGTCTCCGTACCTAGAGAGCCACAAATGTCTTAGTGCTAACCCCGTACCTAGGGTGTCGCGGTGACGTCTCCGTACCTAGAGAGCCACAAATGTCTTAGTGCTAACCCCGTACCTAGGGTGTCGCGGTGACGTCTCCGTACCTAGAGAGCCACAAATGTCTGAATGCTAACCCCGTACCTAGGGTGTCGCAGTTTGTGATATCTCCATACCCGGAGTGCCGTACCTGGCAAAACTGATATCTCCATACCCGGAGTGCCGTACCTGGCCGATCTGATACTGATATCTCCATACCCGGAGTGCCGTACCTGGCTGATCTGATACTGATGTCTCCATACCCGGAGTGCCATACCCGAAAAAAAAACTGATGCTGATAATGATGTGGGCCTCGCCCCCAGAGTGCCATACCCGGCGTGTCCATTCTCGGACTATATCTCCATTCTCGGAGTGCCATTCCCGGCGTGCCATTCTCGGCGTGCTCATTCTTGAGCTGTCCATTCCCGAACTATATCTCCATTCTCGGAGTGCCATTCCCGGCGTGCCATTCTCGACGTGTTCATCATTGAGCTATGCTCTATTCTCGGAGTGTCATTCTCGGCTTGTTCATTCTCGAACTGCGCTCCATTCTCAGAGTGCCATTCTCGGCTTGTTCATTCTCGAACTGTGCTACTTTCTCGAGTGCCATTCTCGGCTTGTTTATTCTCTAACTGTGATCCATTCTCGGAGTGCCATTCTCGGCTTGTTCATTCTCGAACTCTGATCCATTCTCAGATTACCATTCCCGGCTTGTTCATTCTCGAACTCTGATCCATTCTCGGATTACCATTCCTGGCTTGTTCATTCTCGAACTCTGATCCATTCTCGGAGTGCCATTCCTAGCGTGCCATTCTCGGTGTGTCCATTCCCGGACTAAACTGATCTGATGTAATGTGGGCCTCGCCCCCAGAGTGCTATATCTGGCAGAACTGATCTGATGTAATGTGGGCCTCGCCCCCAGAATGCCATACCTGGCAATGCTGATATTGATAAAGATGTGGGCCTCGCCCCTAGAGTGCCATACCCGGCAAGACTGATACTGATGCTGATGTGGGCCTCGGCCTTGGGATTCATTCCAAATTCTGACGACATGGGCCTCAGCCCTGGGATTCATTCCAAATTCTGAAGACGTCGGCCTCGGCCCTGGGATTCATTCCCTTAGGATTCATTACCGAAACTCTGACGATGTGGGTCTCGGCCCAGGATTCATTCTTGAAACTGATGATAATGTGGGCCTCGACCCTGGGATTTATTCCCGATGTTGCTGATAGTGTGGGCCTCGACCCTGAGTTGATACTGATGTGGGCCTCGCCCCAAACTGATACTGATGTGGGCCTCATCCCCAGACTGAAACTGATGTGGGCCTTGCCCCAAAATTGATACTGACGTGGGCCTCGCCCCAAACTGATGTGGGCCTCGCCCCAAGCTGATACTGATGTGGGCCTCAACCCCGGGACTTATCCTCAAATGAATACTGATATGAGCCTCGACCCCAAACTGAAACTAATGTGGGCCTCGCCCCCATACAGACACTGATATGGGCTTCGCCCCTAGACTGATACTGACGTGGGCCTCGCCCTAAAACTGATACTGATATGGGCCTCAACCCTGGGACTCATCCCCAAAACTATTACTCATATGTTGCTGATTCTGGTTTACTTGTCTTTGCCGCTTTCTCTTTTTCTTCTTTGAAACCTGTGAATAAAAAAAAAACACAAAAAAGAATGCAAAATATGTTACGTGTATGCATGCATGCATGAATGAATTTGCTATTCCGTTGGGTTAAGTCTTCCGCCAGTTCTCCAGGTGATTGCTAAGTCTTCTCTCCAGTCTCATGACCCAATATCTTGTTATGTCCCTGATTCACGATGTAGTAGACTGGTCGCCCCCAATCTTGATTTAGCTTTCTGCTTTTTGCTGTTTTGTACTTGATCAAGATGAACCACATGGTGGGGCCTTCCATATCATCATGCTATATCACATTCTACGAAATAGTCCAATAGTTATACATATCATTGTCCTCAAAGAATGCTCAGTAATGAAACCAGAGAACCTTCAAAACACTCAATGTAACTCAAATCCAAGTCTTTGAATAAATGATCTATGTCAGACTCAAAGTGTGTGTGTGCAAAGGTTCCTTTGCAGATTCATCCCCAGGTAAGCTAACTCAATGATTTCGTCAATAATCGGGATCGATGGGTCAAACCAACCTAGATGTCTCAATTATGCCTTCAGTTGCTTTTCTGTGCTCAATGTGGTATGGTTTTCTTCTCTTTCTTTTGTCTCTTTCTTTTCTCTTTCATTTTGAACTTCATTTTTTTTCTTTTTTTCATTTTTTTCAACACACCTACCCTTTAAGGTAGCATTTTCCTCATGGTGGTCCTAATACTCGCCCATGGGTAGCTTCACGCTTATCGGTTATAGGTGGTTCAATTTTTTTCTTTACAGACTTTTCTTTTATTTTCAATCATACCACACATCATAACGTAAGCAAATCAAGATAGACATCTAAGCAAACGGTCATTCACCGACCTACAATTTCTTCAACTAGTCACTTTGCTAACTACTCATGTTTTCACCGCTAAGAACCATAATTAAGTGCTTACGAGTCTAACATAGATCAATTATTCAAAGCATCAGATAAAAGCACGTCAAGAGTTTATCGTTTCTAAGGTTTCACCCTAAAGCAATAAATTTCATCATTGGACTTATGTCTAACTATCAATGACTAAAAACAAACAAATTTTTTTCTTTTGTTTTTCTTCTTTTTTGTTTTTCTTTTTTTTCTCTTCTCTTTTTTTTTCTCTCTTTCATTTTTTTTTCTCTTTTTTTTGAAGGCCCCCTAATGGTCTTTTCTATCCTTGCCATAAGGTTTTCTGTTTCTCGATTTCTTCTTCCCCGCTATCCATGTTTGCTAAACTCCTCTCGACAAACCTTTTTTTTCTCTAACCCAACGGATGTCTATGATGGCTTTTAAGACACAGAGGATTAACATGATGCATGTATGCATGAGATGCGTGCAATGTATGAGATTTAACATGCATGTGGTTATCAAAAGCATAAAGGGGCAACTTTTATAGGATGTATGACTATGGTTCTCATGTAGGTTTATGACAATGCCTTTGATTGAACTCCCTCAACCCACTATAGAAACGGTCAACTAATGCACAAATTATACACATCACAAAACATGATTTCGGGGCCAATTCTCTTATCCCCAGTGGACTCGCCAGACTGTAGACAACATAATCTGGGCGACGCTTTTCTAGGCTCGCGGCCTAGTTGGGAAGTACGAAATAACATGGAGTCGCCACCCGGTGTGAACCGGGACAAAGATTTAAGGCCGCACTCACCCCTCGCAAGGGAAGACCTCAAACCGTTGGGTTCGGAATGGTCCCTTACTTATGTCACTTGTGATGATATGATTTGTGCAATAAACTAACCGAATCTATTCAACATTCATGCTCAAGGGTACTTAGATCTAACATGCTTTCATCCAAATAACTCCACGCAATATAACACAATGAGCATATTGAACCATTAAACCAAAGTAAACAAATAACTAATAAACATTAACATAAACTAAACAAAACATCATGCATAAGGAATAAAGAAACAACATGCCTAAATAACATAATCATGCTTTGAAAGTTAAATAATGAACTAAACTAAATCATGCTTTAAACAATAAATAAACAACCTACGAACTATAACATGCTCAAATACAAATTTGGATGAGACGAGATATGTATATCTTTAAGTGGTACGCGGCGTTGTATCCCGAGTGCATACCGCGCTACCGTCCATTCGGAATCGGCTACGGAATTTACGTCCGGGTTTCCATCCAATATACCACAAAAAGGGAACACATATCCCGCTCATCCAACAATCACATCATGCTTCAAACGACTCTCATGCAATGATATTTTAAAATAAATAAAATAAAACGCAAGAAGATAAGTAAAAAGGTGCCCTCAGGTTTAACCTCTTTTGTCGTCTCAGGAAAGGGCGTTACACGTCCGTTGGAAGGGTGAATGATCCGCTACTCTTTCGGTCCACTAACTCAACGACTTTCCTCGCTGTTTTGCTGTCTTGGGGCTGCTGTTTTCAAGTCCGTTTCGCTGCTGCTTCACTGCTACGTTTCAGGTCACCGTCTTGATGGTTTAGCGGACTGTTTTGGGTGATTTTGAAGGCTTAGGGAGGTGCGTTTGTGGGGATTTTTTAGGGAAACTTTAGGGAGGTTTTTGGGATGGTGTTTAGGTGATTTTAGGACTGTTTTATGGGTTGAAGACGCAACAAAAAACTGACCAGAACAGGGGACGAAACTGTGCAGTTCAAGGTGCAGTGAGGGGTGTTTCGGGACTGTTTTGGGCGCTGAATTGGAGCTGTGAATGGGGGGTCTTTTGTGCGACTTTGGGGTTGTATTTGAGGCTTATTTTAAGGTGATTTAGGGCTGTGAATGGTGGCTGGAACTTGGCAATGGAGGGCTGTGAAAAGGGGTTTAGGCGTGAAGGGTTTTGGTGAAGGAAAGGTGCGGCAATGGAGGCTATTGGATCTTGAAGGTGCGGCAATGGAGGAGGCAGTGAAGTGGACTGTCTTGGGTTAGTTTCGTGAGTCTCTAACCTAGTGGAGGGGTTGCTGTTTCATGTGAATGGTTTATGTGCGTTGAATGTGTGCCAAAAGGTGGTGTCAATGTGTGTTACGTGAAGCTGATTTGTAGGCAGTGAGGGGCGTGAAGCAAGGGGCTGATTTGTGGCTATTTGGCGCTGATGGAGGGTGCAACGTGAGTGTGTGCTGAGTGGGGGCTGCTCACGAGGGGCAAAGGGTTTGTTGACGTGAAGGCAGTGTGGGTTCCGTGTGTGAGGGGGCTGGTGAAGGCTAGGGGCAGTGGAGTGAGTGGTGTGAGGGCTTTGAGAGAGGATCGGCCGAATGAGCTGAGGGTTCTTTTCTTTTGTGTTTTGGGAGGATTAGCCAGGGTTTTGAAAGGTGGGTGAATGATTCTTTTTATAGGCCAAGGGATGGGGTTTTACCTTGGGTTAGGGAAGGAGAAGGTTTGTGTGTTAATTGGGGATATGTTTTAATTAAAATGAGATAGGGAAAATCTTTAATTAAGGGAAGTGATTTGATTTTATTCTTTTTAGTTAAGGATATGATTATTTAATTTAGGAAGGTGATTTAATTTAATTTAGGAATGTGTTTTATTTAAATTAGGAATTTAATATAATTTAATTTCAAGTTCAATTTAATTGGTGAATGTGATTTAATTTAATTTAAGTTTAATTTTAATTGGTTTTAATTATTTAATTTGTGAGATGTGTTTTAAATATTTTAATTATTTAATTTGTGAGATGTGTTTTAATGGGTTTGGTGTGTTTTAAAACAGAGGTCCAACAAGCAACCCGAAGCCAAACAACGAGGTTAAATCCAACGAAAATTCCATTTTCCTACTTTACCCTTCCAACGTCCGTTTCCCGCGGCTTTCACAACTAAAGAGGTAGTGTCTCCATACGAGACTCATCATCGGGCTGATATGCAAAAATGCAATGCCTACAGTAGCATAGATTCGTACCCCAGTTCTAGTTTAGTGGCTTGGGGGACGGCAATACGTAACGCCCCAAGACCACTAGTTTTAGGGACATGAGTGGCATGCGTTGGGGGACGGCGATACGTAACACCCGAATGTCATGGGTTTGCACTTCTTGCTCAAGTTAGGCGTATGGGGGGACGGCGATACGTAACACCCATATACGTCAAGTTTTCAGCAGATACACAGAGCTTTGTTTTCAGAAACAGTTTCAGATTCAGTTTATAGAAATAGTTTTTGAGAAAAGTTTTCCAGAAAGAAAATTTGTCAGTAATAATAGTTTTAAAGAAACTTTCAGCAAAGATTTTTATCAAGGTTTTCCTGAGAAAGATATGTTCGAGACAAAGTAAACTTTTCAGAAAATTTTAGATTTAATGTTTAAAAGAACAAAATTTTATAAAGTATTTGAGTTTTCACTTTAAAGACCGTCCACTCACTTAGATCATACAATGATCTAACCCTCACTTTCAGTTTCCTTGTTTCACAGGTATTCTAGATGGACGAGCTCGGGAGGACGGATACTGATGCAGTCACTAGGGTTTGGGGTCCACCAAATCAAGTTAGAGAGAGTGAGAGTTCAGTCAGAGTCAAGTAAAGGTTATGTATTAGTCCTTGGTTGTAATAGTCATTGTAAAAGTGTGTTATTGAGTACAGTCATTGATGTTGAGTTTATATGTTATGTTTTTAAACTTGGGCTACGGTCCCATACTTAAGATATTTAAATAAAGAAATGAATATTAGTATGTGATCATGGTTAGAAAGTCAGAGGCTTATGGGGTTAGTACGGTCTATCCCCTGCCGGTAACATCTCCGGAATCGGGGATGTTTCATCTGAATGGACGATAATGTGGTCTGCACTCGGGATACAATTCCACGTACCATTGGATTTTATAACGCACTTAGATTAATTAAATGGTTTAAATTAAATCTTGACTATTTTAGGACTCTAAAATTTTAAACCAATTAGTGTTCTAGTATTTTAAGAGTTAAAATATAATAGGTCACTAATAAAACTCTTATTAAATTAGTTTAATTGAGTAATAAAATTAGTAGAGACTAATGGAAATTAGTGATATAAATTTTAAGAGTTAAAATTGGTTAAGTCACTAATAGTAAACTAGTGTAAATAAGAGTTATGATTTAGCCGCCATAAATTTATTCACACTAGTTAAATATAAAATATTGGATATTTTAAAAATATAAACCTTATATTTAAAATATTGAGTGGGAGAGGGTGTTGTGATATATGCGCTAGAGCTTCATGTAATGTAAACAGTTTTATACGTTATGAAATAAAATGATGCATTATTCATTTATCAAAGTGTTTGTTTAAATTTCTCATATTGTAAATTTTCTTGAGTACCATAAATTATTTATGTGCCTTCAGACTTAGTGTATGAGTGTCATACACAAGAGGATTTAAGTCTGAAGTTAATAATCTTGAATAGTCCATAGAGAGCAAACAAAGCAGGTACTTTGTTTGGGGTTTATCTATAGCTGCGGTCAATTCTATATTTGTACGGTGACCTTGATTCAAGATTGTCCATATAGAGACATAAGAATGGAGGCACCTTGTATGATGTGATCATATAGGACTGGACCCAGATGGAAATGACTTTTTTATAATATCCGTTAAATAAAGAAAATAATTTTGATCTACTAGATGGTCATATATGGATTGATCTTAATCCTGGGTGTACTATGAACTCTTGCATGGCAGGCTATGTCCTTTGATTTACAAAGGTGAGGTTGGTGTAGCAGTCCTGACCAATAGCTAAGTACTTTGGGGGCATGGTCTGTTGTGTAGCTGGGAACATTTTACATAGCTATGGAGTTCACTCCTTCTTGCGAGAAGTAGATGAGTATCTTCCTTAAGAGTTGATTCGGTAGTTGAAAGGTTAGAGCGCTCAAGTCTTTCTATTACGAAAAGAAAGATTAAAATTCATAATGGTTATGAATAAATCGTTCATTAAAGAATCAATGGTACTTAAGTTGTAAATAATTAGATGGTTATAACAGACATTATGACTCGGCTCTAATTACGAGATACTCATGAAGGGTCAATTTGTATGTAGTGACTATATCGATGGACATCGACTTGGTTCGGCTTAATATACCATTTGCGGCAACGAGGGTGCAACTTCGGATTTTTAGTGGAACACCTCGGAGTTACTAATTCGGAATATTTAATTAAGAGCTTAATTAATATTTCGAGATTTTATTGGAGCTCGGAACCATAGGTCCATTTGGTCTTCGTGTTAGCTCGATGTACTTTAGAGGATTTAGTATAATTGGATAGTCCAATTATATATTCACATATGTATAACTATTATTAATATGATTAATAATGTTATTTTGTCACACTTGGAACTTTATATTAAAGTTTAATATATGGTTTTATAATAAATGATTATATGATAATTACTTATTTTTAATTATTAAATTATATATGATATAATTAATGGAGGTGAAATTTGGAATTTCCAAATTTTTGAGTTTTGGAAACCCTTGGCATTATTTTGGAAGTTACACAATTTAAATAGGTGTTAACTATTCAATTTTGTAACATATATTATCTTTATGGAAATTTAATATTATTGTTACAAAATTAATAAAAAAAATATAAAGCTATGGCCGAAAATATGGATGGAGGAATATGAAGGGATTTTATCTTTTTGGAATATATTACCCTAAGTATAAGAGAAAAATGTAATTTTCTTTTTGGAAGGATCTCTCATTCTAACCTAGCCTTCATCTTCTTCTTCTCCAAATTCTCTCAAGTTGTTGAGAAAACAAAAACAAAGAGAAAGAAGAAAAACAAACAAAAAATACATGTGTGTTTCAATCTCTAAATCGTTTAGGGATTATTTTGTGAGTCTTGCCCACACTAGTTTCCTTTGGTAAAGAGATAAAGCTCGGAATAATTTGTGGAATCGAATAAATAATCATCTTAATCTCTTTCTTGGTTGGTACTTGGCAGTGAGGCTTATTTTTGCTCACTACCGTCCCTTATTTGGTAAAACGGAACTCGGTTTGGTTTCGTTTTAATCCAGAATTTTTGGGGAACATATAGAGATGTTTTGGGGCGGTGTTGGGGCTGTTTTGAAGTAAAAATCAGAACTGAAATACAACCACTATTCACGCATTTTAGGGGCTGTTTCAGCAGTGTACTGAGAGCAAATCGGGTCCAAAACAGTCCAGTTTTTTTTGCGGCTAATCGGGGCTGTTTGGGAACTATTCCAGGGCTGTTTCAGGGCTGGAATTTTATCTGAAACATAATAAAAATTTCAGTGGTGGTACCGGTTGCATTCAGCCACTCAAAGGGAATGGCTGAAATGCTTTTCAAGTCCGATCCGTGTGCTTAAGCCACTTCCGCTGCGCAAGGAAAGCGTTTACTACAATTGGTAACAGAGCGAGATTGAAAAGTGTTCTTAACCCTTCACTTTTTCATTTAAAGTTACTGTTTTTATATATTTATATGAGTTATAAATATTGATTTGTATGTTTAGATGAGTAGGCGCAAAATAATATTCATGTGATGAATGGTTATTGTTTTTCATGTGATGAATGGATTTTACATTGGTCGTAAATTTTTACGGCACTTATTTTATTATTGGTTTTGATTTTGGGATGTAAGGCGATAAGGCCAATTTTTGCAGTTGTTGTAATTTTAATTTTCCAATGTAAAAATTTCAATTGTTGTAATTTGGAGCACCGAAGTCGCTAAAGGAGCCAACACCACCTTGGAGCGTGATTTGAAGACCAATGGATGCCTTGGGTATTTTTGTACTAATTAGATTAGTATAGGAAAAATAAGAGTCTAGTCAATCCAAAATAATTTTTATGTTATATGTATATTTAATTCGAATTGTTTGAATAACATGTTATATAGCTTAGGATACCTACTCTTGCATTTCACATGCCATAACATGCATCAGATGCATAATCATTGTAGACATGAAAAGTGATTTTATGTGATTTAAAATGTTTAAATTAGAATATGATATGCATGGAAAAACAATTAATTGGATTAATTGGTTTTATGGTTTAAAATTTGAATTCTAATATATTGGGCTTAATAAGTGCATAACAAATTTCATTAGTATATAGGATGGAAACAATGACATAAATTCCATAGCCGAATCCAAACGGACGGTAATGTGGTATGCACTGGGGATACAATTCCATGTACCATTGGATTTTATAATGCACAAGATTAATTAAATATTTTAATATAAATCTTAACCATTTTAGGATTCTAAAATTTTAAACCTATTAGTGTTCTAGTATTTTAATAGTTAAAATATAATAGGTCACTAATTCCACTCTAATTAAATTAGTTTAATTGAGTAATACAATTAGTAGAGACTAATGAAAATTAGTGATACAAAATTTAAGAGTTAAAATTTGTTAGGTCACTAATGGTGAACCAGTGTAAATAAGATTTATGATTTAGCCGCCATAAATTTATTAATACTAGTTATATTAAAAAAATATATATTTTATATATAGAAACCTTAAATTTAAAATAGTGAGTGTGAGAGGGATATACGACAGTATATCCCGCGATCTACGTTGTTAGTCCAAAAATATGAGATTCAAAAGGTGCCTCGAGACAGCTTCACTTTTGTCCCCCTACAGATGGTGTCCATTTTAGGTTAATATCAGGTTTAGATTCCAAGAGGAAATGGATTCTAGATGTATCTGGTGAGCTGACCTACCTTACAACGGCACTTCACTAGTTAAGTCCAAGGGTCCCGAATCGACGGGTCACACCCACAAAGGAATGATTAACTGTTAATCTAAATTCCTTGATCGAATCAAACGATAGTTTGTTAATATAGGAATAAGAGTTATTCCCGCATATATTAATCAATTGAGATTGTCTCGATCTATTATGCAAATACTTGACCTACCCTACGTCGACACTTATTTGTGGGATGATAAATTTATGTGGCATAGTAATTCTCTTAGGTTTCTAATTCGTTATTTATGGTTCATGCATCATGTTTAATATTTTGCCAAAATTTATTTGATAATCTTAATATGCAATGAATTAATGTCAAATGCATGTTTATTTTATTTTTCAGCCATGGTTTCTCCGATTATTTCCATACTCTCAAATGAGAAATTTACGGGAGAAAATTATGTTAAGTGGAAAAGTAACATGAACGCTATCCTGGTCTGCGATGACATAAAGTTTGTCTTGACGGAGGAGTTTCCTCCCGAGCCGGCCAAAAATGATGTCCAAGTCGTGCGCGATGCCTACCAGAAATGGGTCACATGGAATGAGAAAGCCAACTGCTACTTGCTAGCATAGATGTCTGAGGTTCTTGCTGTAAAGCATGAACCTATGGCTTCAGCATCTCAGATGATGGAGTCATTGCAGGGCATGTTTGGGCAGCCTTCGGAGCGTCAACATCATGAGGCCATGGTCTTAGCGATGACTGCTAGGATCAAGGATGGGACATCAGTCCAAGAGCACGTCTTGAGGATGATGACCTATCTCAACACTGCCGAAATCCATGGAGCTCGTATTGACGAGCATAGCCAAGTCACCATGATTATGGAAACTCTTCCGAAGAGTTTCCTGCAGTTTAAAAGCAACTATGTTATGAACAAGTCGACTTTTACTTTGACCCAGCTGCTTAATGAGCTCACCTTCTATGAGTCCATGCTCGTGGATCCTCGTAAGTCCAGTGTTGAGGCAAATGTTACTGAGTCTTCTAAATCTGCTAAGATGAAGAAGAAAGGAACTGGGAAGGCTAAGGCTAAACCCATGAAGAAGAAGAACAAGAAAGGCTCCATGGATGCCAAGCCTGAGGGAAAGTGTTTCCACTGCGATAAAAATGGGCATTGGAAAAGGAACTGTCCTAAATACCTTATTAAGCTAAAGGAGAAAAAGGCTACAGGTAAATATGATTTACTTGTTATCGAATCTATATTAGTGGAAGATGATTAATCTACTTGGATTGTTGATTCTGAAGCCACTAACCATGTTTATTCTTCTTTGTAGCTACTTGACTCATGGAGGGACCTTACTGAAGGTGACTACACCATGAGGGTCGGGACAAGGGATGTCATTTCAGCAAGAGCAGTGAGAGTTTCCAGTTTAAATTTTACAAATAATATTTATTTAAATTTGAACAATGTGTTATTCATTCCTGATTTTTGTAGGAATTTGATTTCTGTTTCTAAACTCTTGGATGATGGTTTTTCAATTTCTTTTAATAGCAATTTAGTTATTATTGGTATAATTGGATTAACCATATGCACAGTAAACTCAGAAAATAACTTGTATGTGTTAAGACCGTTAATACAAAGGTCAATGCTCAACGCAGAAATGTTTAAGGTTGAGAAACCTAAAACTAAACGAAAAAATATTTCTCATGATGACACATATCTTTGGCATCTTAGACTTGGTCATATCAACCTTGACCGGATAGATAGGTTGATAAAGAATGGAGCCTTAAATCAGTTAAAACTCGGAACTTTACCATTCTGCGAATCCTGTTTAGAAGGAAAAATGACCAAAAGTCCTTTTACTGGAAAAGGTATAAGAGTCAGTCAACCACTTGAGTTAGTACATTCAGACATTTGTGAACCGATGAATGTAAGAGTCCGAGGTGGTTATGGATACTTCGTCACATTCATTGACGATTATTCTAGATATGGGTATGTTTACCTAATGCAGCACAAGTCCGATACTTTTGAAAAGTTCAAAGAGTATCGTGCTTAGGTTGAGAACCAGTTAGGTAAAACAATCAAAATTGTACGATCAGATCATGGAGAAGAATACCTTGACAGAGATTTTGAGGAATTCTTCGTTGAGCATGGGATAGTATCCCAGCTCACAGCACCTGGAACACCACATCAAAATGGTGTTGCAGAGAGGAGAAATCAGACACTACTAGACATGATGAGATCTATGTTTAGTTATAGATCACTACCTAGTTCATTCTGAGGATATGCACTGCAAACTACAATGCATATCCTTAATGTAGTTTCATCTAAGTTTGTTCTTAAGACTCCCTTAGAGTTGTGGAGTGGTCGTA
This sequence comes from Zanthoxylum bungeanum, assembly GCA_019454045.1. Taxonomy (NCBI): domain Eukaryota; kingdom Viridiplantae; phylum Streptophyta; class Magnoliopsida; order Sapindales; family Rutaceae; genus Zanthoxylum; species Zanthoxylum bungeanum. The sequence continues at coordinate 86,532 of SKCR01010108.1, forward strand.
AAACTAGTTTACGAAATTTTCGCATATGGGGGTGTCAAGCATATGTGCTGAAGAATAAGACTACAAAGCTGGAGCCATGTTCTCAAGTGTGCCTATTTGTAGGCTATCCTAAGGAGACTATGGGTGGATTCTTCTATAGCCATGAAGATAATAAAGTGTTTTTATCGACAAACGCTATGTTTCTAGAGGAGGACTATATGAGGGATTTCAAACCTTGAAGCAAAATGTTACTCGAGGAGTTACTATCTGGTTCGACCAACGCACGATCGTCAATGACATTTGACAAACATATAGCACATTCGACATCTGAGCGTCAGATGTAAGATCGTCAGAATGATCGGCCACCTAGACGAAGTGGGAGGGTTGTATGACTACCTGATCACTATCTAGGAGTTGGAGAGGCACAAGTTATCGCATCCACGATGGTATCGATGATCTATTGACCTATCGTAGTGCAATGGATGATTCTGACAAAGAAGAATGGCTCAAAGCCATAAACCTAAAAATGGAGTCTATGTACTTCAACTCAGTCTGGGAACTTGTAGACCAACCTGATGGGGTAAAACCTATAGGTTGCAAGTGGATCTAAAAGAGAAAGAGAGGAACGGATAGGAAGGTACAGACCTTCAAGGCTAGGCTAGTGGTCAAGGGTTATACCCAGAAAGAGGGAGTTGACTATGAGGAAACTTTCTTGTCAGTAGCCATGCTCAAATCCATCCACACTCTTCTATCCATTGCCACATATTATGACTATGAGATTTGGAAAATGGACGTCAAGACTGTATTCTTGAATGGTAATCTTGATGAGTGTATCTATATGGTACAACGAGAGGGGTTCATAGCCCAAGGTCAAGAGCAAAAGGTTTGCAAGCTGCAAATGTCCATTTATGGATTCAAGCAGGCATCTTGATATTCAAATATAAGATTTTATACCACGACCAAGTCTTATGACTTTGAGCAGAATGTTGATGAGCCTTGTGTATACAAGCGCGTCATTGACGGGAATGTGGTTTTTCTTATTTTATACGTCGATGATATTTTACACATTAGGAATGATGTAAAGATATTATCGGACATGAAAACCTGGCTAGCTAACGAATTCCAAATGAAAGATTTGGGATAGGCCAGTTATGTTCTTGGGGATTCAGATACTTCAGGATCGTAAAAAAATGACTGTTAGTTATGTCTCAGGCATCCTATATCGACAAGATCCTTGTGCGATTTAAGATACAGAATTCCAAGAAAGACAATCTGCCTTATCGACATGGAATTCATTTGTCAAAGGAACAGTTTCCTAAGACACCTCAAGATATTGAGGAAATGAGATATATCTCATATGCCTCAGCAATTGGTAATCTCATGTATGTTATGTTATGCAAGAGACCAGACATCTCTTTTGCAATGGGAGTAGTTATTAGGTTTCAGTCTAACCCAGGGTTGGATCATTGGGTGGCTGTGAAACATATTCTCAATTATCTTAAGAGAATGGGACATTATATGCTAGTATATTTCGATGAGGATATGATCCTAAAGGGATATACAGACTCTTATTTTAAGACAGATGTCAATTCTAGGAAATCAACATATGGATCAGTGTTTACCCTATGTGGTGGGGCTATAGTATGGCGGAGTATAAAGAAATCTTGCATTGCTGACTCCACCATGGAGGCTGAATATTTAGAAGCTTGTGAATCAGCTAAGGAAACTGTCTGGCTCCGTAAATTCTTAGGAGATCTGGAAGTTGTTCCAGATATGAATAAATCATTCACACTTTATTGTGATAATAGTGGTGTAGTGGCGAATTTAAAAGAACCAAGAAGCCACAATAGGGGAAAGCATATAGAGAGGAAATATCATCTCATCATGGAGATACTGCAGAGAGGAGATGTTCTTGTCATAAAGATTGCATTTGCAGAAAACCTGGCTGATCCATTTACAAAGACCTTGTCGACTAAAGTGTTTGAAGGTCACCTAGATGGTCAAGGATTACGTGACATGTCTGATTTGCTCTAGTGGAAGTGGGAGATTGTTGGGATATATGCCCTAGAGCTTCATGTAATGTAAACGGTTTTATATCTTATGAAATAAAATGATCTATTATTCATTTATCAAAGTGTTTGTTTAAATTTCGTATATTGTAAATTATCTTGATTACCCTAGATTACTTATATGCCTTCAGACTTAGTGTATGAGTGTCATATACAATAGGATTTAAGTCTGAAGTTAGTAATCTTGAATAGTCCATATAGAGCAAACAAAGCGGGTACTTTATTTATGGTTTAACTATAGCTACGGGCCATTCTATATTTGTATGGCGACCTTGATCTGGGATCCTTGTATGAGAATGGAGGCACCTTGTATGATGTGATCATATAGGACTGGACCCAGATGTAAATGAATTTCTTATAATATCCGTTAAATAAAGAAAATCATTTTGATGTACTAGATGGTCATATATGGATTGATCTTAATCCTGGGTGTACTATGAACTCCTGCATGACAGGCTATGTCCTTTGATTTACAAAGGTGAGGTTGGTGTAGCAGTCCTGACCAATAGCTAAGTACTTTGGGGGCATGGTCTGTTGTGTAGCTGGGAACATTTTACATAGCTATGGAGTTCACTCCTTCTTGCGAGAAGTAGATGAGTATCTTCCTTAAGAGTTGATTCGGTAGTTGAAAGGTTAGAGCGCTCAAGTCTTTCTATTACGAAAAGAATGATTAAAATTCATAATGGTTATGAATAAATCGTTCATTAAAGAATCAATGGTACTTAAGTTGTAAATAATCAGATGGTTATAACGGACATTATGACTCGGCTCTAATTACGAGATACTCATGAAGGGTCAATTTGTATGTAGTGACTATATCGATGGACATCGACTTGGGTCGGCTTAATATACCATCTGCGGCAACGAGAGTGCAACTTTGGGTTTTTAGTGGGATAACTCCGAGTTAATAATTTGAAATATTTAATTAAGAGCTTAATTAATATTTCGAGATTATTGGAGCTCGAAACCGTAGGTCCATTTGGTCCCCGTGATAGCTCGATGTACTTTAGCGGATTTAGTATAATTGGATAGTCTAATTATATATTCACATATGTATAAATATTATTAATATGATTAATAATGCTATTTTATCACCCTTGAAACTTTATATTAAAGTTTAATATATGGTTTAATAATAAGTGATTATACTATAATTACTTATTATTAATTATTAAATTATATATGATATAATTTAATGGAGGTCAAATTTGAAATTTCTAAATTTTTGGGTTTTGGAAACCTTTGGAATTATTTTGGATGTTACACCTGTTGGACAGTTATGACCCATAGCGTCACTATTTGTACAGATCATGGTGTTGTTGTACAAATTAACAATGTGACAAAGGAAATTGCTCTTTTATCATTTGTGATTAGATCACCCAGATGTATAAATGATGAAAGGTCCATATGATTAGTTCCTGGATTGAGATGATATGAGACAATATCAATCCATGAAGGTTTAATCATTAAATATCCCTAGTCAGAGTATTATCGAGATTGGACATCGATAATGCGTAAAAGACTAGTATTACACTTGTGCGCGTTGTGAGGGCATAACGACATAGTTCTCATATATTTGGGTATAGGATACTCATGCAAGTGTAGTAGGAGGTTGTGTTTTACCGATGGTACGGAAAACAGCTTCGCTCTGGATAGACCCTTTGGAATTCCATTGGTAGTATTATTATGTGTCAATGGAAGTCCGAATAAGGGTAGGTGTATTTGGTCTTAACCTGAGACTTGCACCGCTAATACTTGCGACAATCAATGTACTTTGGTTTTGGTCGTCCAGGGCTTTAACAGGTTCTGTGTACGCCTCTGCTGGGTATATTGAGAATCATAGTGTGTTGGGTGTGATGTCGAGATAGAAGTATCACTCCAGTAATAGTGGAGATGATGATCACGTTGGATACAGAACTTGTTCTCTTATATGTTGCAGCTATCGGGATATTATGACTAGGTTATGTTTATCCGATTATAGAGACTAGTTACCATAGATCCGATATGTGCTTCGTACGGGGCATACACATTTCCAGCCCTAGGCCTTGCACGTGACATCTGATACTGGATCGAAATACGCAATACTACGTATACTACGCCTGATATAGATCACATATTCCTGTAAGGATATTTCTGGAGAATTGGGTAGGCATGGTGCTTTGCCAGAAGCCAACTTTGTCTTGTAAATCGGTACAAACTTAGTACTAGGTACTTACGTGTTCGGATAGTCCGACGACCGGATTTTACTGCCAACATATCCGGGGATCTCATGGGTCGTTTCCAAAGATTCACCGATGACGTATGACTCGCACTTTAATTATTCTCGGATTAATTAGATGAGAGAGAAAATTAATCTGGGATTAATTATGGAGATATTTTATCTGGGATAAAATATTAATTAAAGAGAGAAAATGATTAATTTGGAATTAATCGATAAAATAATATATTCGATATATTATACGAAATTGGATTTCGACGCGGAATTAAATTTAGAATTTAATTCGGGCGAACGAGTTAATTTAGAATTAATTCATTAGCGACGTGAATAGTGATTTTGCTAGGCATAATTAATTAATTACGTCGCAACGAAAAATTAGTTAATTTGGAATTAGCAAACCCGAGCCCGGGAGTGTTTGCAAGCGCACTCGCATTTCGAATTCAAGTACGGCCCGCAAGTCACATCAAGCGTCAAATCATTAGTCACATCAAGCGTCAAATCATTAGTCACTTTGAGTGATGTGACAACTTATCACTTGATTGATTGAGTGATTTGAATAGTTGAAGTGGTCGTTGGCATTATTGTTTGACTTTTGGAAAGCAAATAAATTGATAAATTAATTTGGAAATTAAAAAGTGTATTAGATACACATTTTGCAACAACCTAACACACTTCCTCTCTCACTCTATTCTCTCCTCACTCGGCCATGGGCTGATTTTCTTCTTTCTTCACTGGTTTGCTTACTGCCGTGAAACAAAGAGAAGCAAAGAGTGATTTTTGTGGCAAAAATCAAGAGTGCTAGCACACAATAGAGTCTTGCGAAGGTGCTAGGGAAACCCACTTGTGAGCTTGGAATCACATCACGAAAGCTTAGAGCTTGGAGGTTGATTCATGGCCGAAAATGGAGGACTATTTTCAGCTCACTGCCGAGAGCTCAAGGAGGGAATAAAAGATTTTTGTTCTTCACCGCATCGCCTCAACCGATCGATGTAAGTATTCCGCAACTTCCTCGTGTATTCACATGTTTGTTTCATCGCTTTAAATCGATCCTCGGGACCTTATAATTTCCCAACAACACCATTTAATTAGGTGTTAACTATTCAATTTTGTAACATATGTTATCTTTAAGGAAAGTTAATATTATTTTTACAAAATTAATTAAAAAAAATAAAGCTATGGCCGAAAATATGGATGGAGTAATAGGAAGGGATTTTATCTTTTTGGAAAAATATTACCCTAAGTATAAAAGAAAATTCGATTTTTATTTTTGGAAGGATCTCTCATTCTAACCCTAACCTTCATCTTCTTCTTCTCCAAATTCTCTCAAGTTGTTGAGAAAACAAAAATAAAGAGAAATAAGAAAAACAAACAAAAAATACAAGTGTGTTTCAATCTCTCAATCGCTTATGGATTATTTTGTGAGTCTAGCCCACACTAGTTTTCGTTGGTAAAGAGATATAGCTCGGAAGACTTTGTGGTGTCGAACAAATAATCATCTTCATCTCTTTCTTGGTTGGTAGTCGGCAGTGAGGCTTATTTTTGCTCACCGTCGCCCCTTATTTGGTAAAACGGATCTCGGTTTGGTTTCGTTTTAATCCAGAATTTTTGGGTAACATATAGCGATGTTTTGGGGCTGTGTTGTGGCTGTTTTCAAGTGAAAATTAGAACTGAACCATAGCCACTCTCCACGCATTTCAGGGGCTGTTTCGGTAATGCACTTGGCGCAAATCGGGTCCAAAACATTATAGTTTTTGTGCGGCTATTTGGGGACTATTCCGGGCCTGTTTCAGGATTGGAATTTTTTCTGAAAAAGAAGCAAAATTTCAGTGGTGGTACTGGTTACATTCGCCCACTAATGGGAAGGGCAAAAAAAATTTTCAAGTCCCATCTGTGTGCCTAAGCCACTGGTGCTACGCAAAGAAAGCATTTCCTATAGAGGGATATATGACAGTGTATCCCGTGATCTCCGTTGTTAGTTCGAAAATGTGAGATTCAAAATTCGCCTCGAGACGGCTTTGTTTTCATCCCCCTATGGATGGTGTCCATTTTGGGTCAATATCAGGTTTGGATTCATAGAAGATAGGGATTCTATATGTATCTAGTAAACTGACCTACCCTACGGCGGCACTTCACTAGTTAAGTCCAAGAATCCCAAAACGAAGGGTCACACTCACAAAGGAATAATTAAATGTTAATCAAAATTCCTTGATCGAATCAAACGGTAGTTGGTTAATATAGGAATAAGAGTTATTCCCGCATATATTAATCAATTGAGAATATCTCGATCTATCATACAAATACTTGACCTACCCTACGGCGACACTTATTTGTGGGATGATTGATTTCCATGGCATAATAATTCTCTTAGGTTTCTAATTCATTATTTATGGTTCATGCATCATGTTTAATTTTATGCCAAAATTGTTTGATAATTTTAATGTACGATGAATGAATGTTAAATGTATGTTTATTTTATTTTTTAGTCATGGTTTCTCCAATTATTTCCATACTTTCAAATGATAAATTAAAGGGAGAAAACTATATTAAATAAAAAAGTAACATTAATGCTATCCTGGTCTGTTAAGACCTTAAGTTTGTCCTGACGGAGGAGTGTCCTCCCGAGCTGGCCAGAAATGCTGGCCAAGCTGTGCGCGATGCCTACCAAAAATGGGTCGCAGCTAATGAGAAGGCCCGCTGCTACTTGCTAGCAGGGATGTCCGAGGTTCTTGCTGCAAAGCATGAGCCTATGGCTACAACATCTCAGATGTTAGAGTCATTGCAGGGCATTTTTGGGCAGCCTTCGAAGCATCAACGTCATGAGGCCATGGTCTAAACGATGACTGCTATGATGAAGGATGGGATATCAGTCCGAGAGCACGACTTGAGGATGATGACCTACCTCAATACAGTCGAAACCCATAGCGCTCGTATTGACGAGCGAAGCCAGGTGACCATGATCATGGAAACTCTTCCGAAGAGTTTCCCGCAGTTTAGAAGCAACTATGTTATGAACAAGTTGACTTTTATTTTGAATCGGCTGCTAAATGAGCTCACCCATTAGGAATCCATGATGATGGATCCTCGTAAACCTAGTGGAGAGGCAAGTGTTGCAAAGTCGTTCAAAATTACAAATAATAGAAAGAAACACCGGTAAGGCTAAGAGTACAACTACTTGATACACGTAAAGACCTTGTTGAATGTAACTTTACTATGAGAGTCAGGGCATGGTATGCTGTTTCAGTAAAGTAGTGGGAGTTATCAGTTTATAATTTTTCAAATAAAAGTTATTTGAATTTAAACAAAGTGGTGTTTGTTCATGTATTGTCATAGAAATTTGATTTCTGTTTCAAAACTATTGCATGGTGATTATCATTTTATCTAATAATTATTATTATTATTTCAAAAATGGATTACCTATATAAAGAACGGAGCCTTAAACCAGTTAGAGCTCTGAACTTTACCAGTCTGCGAATCCTGTTTAGAAGGAAAAATGACCAAGAGACCTTTTACTGGAAAATGTATAAGAGTCGGTCAACCACTTGAGCTAATATATTCGGAAGTTTGCGGACCGATGAATGTGAAAGCTCGAGGTGGTTATGAATACTTCGTCAAATTTATTCATGATTTTTCAAGATATGGGTATGTTTACCCAGTGCAGCACAAGTCAGATACCTTTGAAAAGTTCAAAGAGAATCGTGGTGAGGTTGAGAACCAGTTAGGAAAAATGATAAAAACTCTACGATCAGATCGTGGAGGAGAATATCTTGACAAAGACTTTGAGGAATTCTTAGTTGAGCATGGGATAATATCCCAGCTCACAGCACCTCGAACACCACAGTAAAATGGTGTTGTAGAAATGAGAAATCGGACCCTACTAGACATGATAAGATCTATGTTTAGTTGTAGCTCACTACCTAGTTTGTTCTGGGGATATATATTGAAACAGAAATGTATATCCTTAATGTAGTTCCATCTAAATCTGTTCTTAAGACTCTCTTAGAGTTATGGAGTGGTCGTAAAACTAGTTAATTACATTTCTGCATATGAGGGTGTCTGTAGGCATTGCATTTTTGCATGTGAATCCCGATGATGAGTCTCATTTGGAGGCACTACCTTTTAAGTCGCGGAAGCCGCGGGAAACGGACGTCGGAAGGGAAAAGATGGAAATCAGTACTTTGTAGAATTTGACTCGCTTGTTTAGCTTCGGGCTCGTTGGTGGACCTCCGTTTTCAAGCACATTTAGCCTAAAAAACCCGCAAACACTTAACCTTGGCCCAAAACCCCACATCTAGCCCACACACATACCAAGCCCACTATCAAAAGCCAACCAAACCCACCAACCAAAGACCACACGCCTAAGCCTTGGCCCACACGCCCAAGCCCACTTAAGACACATCCAAATTAATTAAATATACATTTAACACATGTGTAATTAAATAAAACAAATAAAATCTAAATAATCACCTACCAAAATAATAAAAATACTTACTCAAATTAAAGAAATTGCATGCCTAATTAAGATAAATCAAATATTATATACCCAACTTAACAAATATCATGCCTAATTAAAATCAATCATAACAAATTAAATATATTGTATTCCTAATCTAGCCAAGACATGTCCCCTAATCATATCCATTGATTTCCTTATCCAACACCAAATCAAATCCTCTCTTTAAATGCCAAAATCCCTTCCTTGTGAGACAAGGAGAAGCCATAGCCATTGTCTATATAAACAACCCAAAACCAAAGCCAACCCCCTCTCCAATCTCTCACAACTCACGGCTAACACAAAAAAATAAACCCTAATAGCATTCGGTCCCTCTCTCTCCATAAACAATCCTAGCCTGCCAACAAACACAAGCCATCTCCACGTAAAGAAGCCTCGCATGGCCCCCTGACACTCACCCAACTCCACGACACCTGCTCCTTACCTTCATGCACCAAGCCCTCCACAATCCCCACATCGCATCAAACGTGCCCAGCCATCACGCCCTTAGCTCCATAGCCCACACGTCCCTCAATAAAAAGCCATATGCCCTCTTTTTACACGTAAATCAGCCCACCTGCCTTGCCACTTCAACAAAGCAAACACAGCCCCCACGTATCCTTAATTAAACGCCCCTCACTGCCTAAATTAATCAGCCTTTGCCCCTCAAAACTCACGCCAAAACAAAGCCTTAAACCTGCCAGTAGTCCACGCCCAAACTGCCCACTGCACACCCCCTTCACTGCCGAGAATAACCCTCCTCCACTGTGAGTGATTCACGCCAAACAGACCTTCAAAACAGCCCAGAAAACTGCTCAAAACAGTGAGCAAAAATTGCACCCTGAAACGGCCTAAAACAGTCCCCGAAACCACCCAAAACAGTGAACAAATAGACCTGAAACAGTAAGAAGAAAACCGCGAGGAAACAGCAGCAAAACGGAGTCAAAACAGTAGCTTGAGCAACGAAACAGCGAGGTAAAACGCAAACCAGTGAACCAGAAAAGTTGCGGAGCGATAGCCCTTCCGACGGCCGTGAAACGCGAGCCTGAAAGTCGACATAAAAGGTTAGACCTGAGGGTATTTTTCACTCATTTTCAGTTGTATTTTTATTATTTATTGAGTTTCGTTTGCATGATTATTTTTGAGTCAAGCATGTTGTGGCCCTTGAATAGATAGAAAGTGCATGAATTATGAAATATTGTATGTTGTGGCCTTGGAATAAAATGAAAGATGTGTCAACTCTCATGGTATATCGGATGGAAAACCGGACATAAATTTCATAGCCGATTCCGAATGGACGGTAGTATGATCTGTACTCGGGATACAACTCCACGTACCGCTTGAGTAAACGACATCTTCTTTTGTTTTATGTTGCTTTGATTTATTTATTATTCGTTATTTAAATTCCACATGTTACTTGTTTATGCATGATGCGATCGAGCGCATGGGCTTAGTAAGTCGGATTAAAGGTCCCTTATTTGGAGGGGTTAAAACCCTTTACCACGATTCTTCGCCGCGCTGGTTGATGTGTGTCCGGTTGAATGTAAGATATGTTCAATCGGGCATACTAAGTTTGATATTATTGTCTTTATTCTTTGTATGCATGATGCGATCGAGCGCATGGGCTTAGTAAGTCAGATTAAAGGTCCCCTATTTGGAGGGGTTTAAAACCTTTACCACGATGCTTTGTCGCGCCGATTGATGTGTGTTCGGTTGAATATAAGATATGTTCAATCGGGCATACTAAGTTTGATATTATTGTCTTTATTCTTTGTATGCATGATGCAATCGAGCGCATGGGCTTAGTAAGTTGGATTAAGGGTCCCCTATTTGGAAGGGTTAAAATCATTTACCACGATGCTTTGCCGCGCCGGTTGATGTGTGTTCGGTTGGATGTAAGATATGTTCAATCGGGTATACGAAGTTTCATATAGTTATCATTGTCTTTGTACGCATTGTAATGAAAGGCGCATGGGCTTATTGTGTTGGATTAAAAGGTTCTACATTTGGGGGAAGAAAAGCCTAAAAGGTTACCTTTACCACGATATTTGTCGTGTCTTTCATCTATTGATTGCATCATTTACCTTAGTATTGGCTTAACATAGTATAATTCATATATCCATGTTATGATAGCATTTGAGTATTATTTCTTGTAGTATATCGGATGGAAACCCAGACATAAATTTCGTAGCCGATTCCGAATGGATGGTAATGTGGTCTGTACTTGAGATACAATTCCATGTACCACTTGGAAAGGTGCTCACATGTGTGTTTGTGTCCATATTAGTTATCTTCTTTTTCACCATGTCATAGCATGCTTACTTTAATGCCTAATTGCATCCTTAAGTGTCTTTTTGCATTATGTACTTAGTTGACTCTTTTATTTATGCATGGACATGTAATGGCTATTTGTTTATGATATGTCTTTGAAATCATATGTTCGCCTTTATGTGTGCTTGCGTGGTTAGCGTGTGCTTGTGTTTCCATGAAAATAATATGCCAATGAAGTTGTATGTTCGTTGCTACTTTGATGTACTTTCAAGCATGCAATCTTAGATGTGAAATATATGAATTTAGGTGTAAGTTTTATCTTTGTGCATATGGATTTAGAAGCATGATACTCTTGGAAATAAGTGTTACTTAAGCTTGATTAAATTATTACACAAATCCTTTCATTACAAGTGACATAAGTAAGGGACCATTCCGAACCCAACGGTTTGAGGTCTTCCCTTGCGAGGGCTGAGTGTGGCCTTAAATCTCATTTTCCCAGTTCACACCGGGTGGCGACTCCATTATTCTCCGGTTTAGTCCCCCGTGGCTACTCCGTACTCCCGATCGGGCCGCGAGCCCAGGACAGCATGCGTCGTCCAGTTCCTATGTCCCACAGTGTCCAACACATGTGCTGAAGAATAAGACTACAAATTTGGAGCCGCATTCACAGGTGTGCCTATTTGTAGGCTATCCTAAGAAGACTAGGGTTGGATTCTTCTATAGCCATGAAGATAACAAAGTGTTTGTATCGAAAAACGCTACGTTTCTAGAGGAAGACTATATGAGGGAGTTCAAACCTTGAAGAAAAATGTTACTCGAGGAGTTATTTTCTGGTTCTTCCAACACACCATCGTCAATGACATTTGACAAACACATAGCATCTTCGACATCTGAGCGTCAGATGTAAGTTCGTCAAAATGATCTGCCACCTAGACGTAGTGGGAGGGTTGTATGACAACCTAATCACTATCTAGGAGTTGGAGAGGCACAAGTTGTCACCTCCAGCGATGGTGTAGATGATCCATTGACCTATTGTAGTGTAATGGAAGATTCAGATAAAAATTAATGGCTCAAAGCTATGAACCTAGAGATGGAGTCCATGTACTCCAACTCAGTCTGGGAACTTGTAGACCAACCTGATGGGGTAAAACCTATAAGTTGCAAGTGGATCTAAAAGAGAAAGAGGGGAGCAGATAGGAAGGTATAGACCTTCAAGGCTAGGCTAGTGGCCAAAGGGTTATACCCGGAAAGAGGGAGTTGACTATGAGGAAACTTTCTCGCCAGTAGCCATGCTCAAATCCATCTGCACTCTTCTTTCCATTGCCACATATTATGACTATGAGATTTGGCAAATGGACGTCAAGACTGCATTCTTGAATGGCAATCTTGATGAGTGTATCTATATGGTACAACAAGTGGGGTTCATAGCCTAAAGTCAAGAGTAAAAAGTTTGCAAGCTACAAAAGTCCATTTATGGACTCAAGCAGGCATCTCGATCTTGGAATATAAGATTTGATACTACGATCAAGTCATATGACTTAGAGCAGAATATTGATGTATACGTCGATGATATTTTACTCATTAGGAATGATGTATAGATATTATCGGAACCTGGCCAGCGAACCAATTCCAAATGAAAGATTTGGGAGAGGCCAGTTATGTTCTTGGGATTCAGATAATTCAGGATCGCAAGAAATGACTGTTAGCTATGTCTCAGGCATCCTATATCGACAAGATCCTTGTGCGATTTGGGATGCAGAATTCCAAGAAAGATAATTTTTCTTATCGACATGGAATTCACTTGTTAAAGGAGCAGGCTCCTAAGACACCTCAAAATGTTGAGGAAATGAGACATATTATATATGCCTCAGCAGTGGTAGTCTTATTTGTACAATGTTATGCACGAGGCTGGACATTTGTTTTGCAGTGAGAGTAGTCGGTAGGTTTCAGTCTAACCCAAGATTAGATCATTGGGTGGCTGTGAAACACATTCTCAAGTATCTTAAGAGAACGAGAGATTATATGCTTGTATATGCTGGTGAGGGTATGATCCTAAGGGGATATACAGATTCTGATTTTCACACGGATATTGATTCTAGGAAATCAACATCCGGAACAGTGCTTACTGTTGGTTTTCTATAAGGTCCCAAGGTCAAACAAGACATGAAATTATGTGTGAACACATCAACGGAGGTAGCGGAATACTCACATTGATCGGTAGAGTTGATTTGGAGACGATTCAAGCCCAAAAACGCACTGCCTTTCACGCCCACTGCATGCAGTCCACTGCCCTGCAAAACAGAAAATTAGGTGAAGAAACGGAGCTCCAATCTTCGTCGGATGGATCCCGTCTCATGGGGGAACCTCCCTACCACCTTCGCAAGACTCGTAGTGTGCTAGCACTTGATTTCTCACCATGAGAAACCACTCTTGGCTTCCCTTTGTTCACGCCATTTCTGGTTCCAAACCAGTGAAGAATTTCTTCATTTGGGCGTGAGAGAAGAGAGAAATTTGAGAGAGAAGAAGTTGTATTTTGGTTAATAAAATGATTTACCAAAAATCAATTTATATTTATGCCATAATTTATTAAATTAATAATAAATTTATGACACAACACATGCAAAGGCTTAGAGTGTCAAACACTTCATTTCCATGCATTACCATTGAGTGCATGTACACAATCTCCATGCAAAGCATTAGAGTGTCAAATAAGCATAACATGACATGTGTCATGTGGGCCCCACACGTTTCCAAATGAAAGTGGGCCCACGTGCACTCACGCGTTCGGGTTCGATATTTCCGAAATACCGAGCTTACGTCGCGACGTTAATTCAATCGAATTTAAATAAATAATTGCCCCTGGCGAAATTATTATTTACGTCGCTAACGAATTAATTCTGAATTAACTCGTTTGCCCGAATTAAAATCTAATTTTAATTCCGCGTCGAAATCTAATTTCGTTTAATATATCGAATATATTAATTCATCGATTAATTCCAAATTAATCGTTCTCTCTCTTTAGACGACATTTTATCCCGGATAAAATATCTTCGTTATTAATCCTAGATTAATTTTCTGTCTCTCTTCTTTATAATCCCAGATTATTCAAGAGTGCGAGTAGTGCGTCATCGGTGGATTATCGGGAAGCGACCCATGAGATCCCCGGATAATCTGGCAGTAAATACGGTCGTCGGAGTATCCGAATCACGTACGTACCAAGTACTACGTTCTACCGATTTACGAGACAAGGTCGACTCCTAGCAAAGCACCAAGTCTTCCCAGGTTCTCCGGACATATTCATCAAAGAATATCTAGATCTGTATCAAGCGTAGTATACAATTGTATTGTGCATATTGGCCCAGTATCGGATAATCACGTGCTAGGGCTGGGGCTGGATAAGTGTCTGCCCCGTCCGAAACACATATCGGATGTCTGGTAACTAGTCTCTATAATCGGATATTCATGACCTGGTCATAATATCACGATTGGATGCGCATCACTTTTTAAGAGCACTAATACCGTATCCTGCGTGACATCATCTCCATTATGACTGGAGTGACACTTCCGTCTTGACATCACATCCAATACACTACGATTCCTGATAAAACCAGAAGAGGTGAACACAGAACCAGTTAAGATCCCCCACCACCAAAACCAAAGTTTACCGATTGTCGTAAGTATTAGCGATGTAAGTCTCAGGTTAAGACTATACACACCTACCTTGATTTCGGCCTCCCATAGACACCTAGTCATAATACCAATGGGATTCCGAAGGGTCTATCCAGAGCGAAGCTGTTTCCCTACCATCGGTGAAACACAACCTCCTATCGCACTTGCATAAGTATCCAATACTTATATATATGAGAACTATGCTGTGTGCCCTCACAACGCGCACAAGTGCAATACTAGCCTATTCCGCATTATCGATGTCCAGTCTCGATAATACTACGGCTAGGGATATTTAATGATTAATCCTTCGTGGACTGATACTGTCTCATATCATCTCAATCCAGGAACTAATCATAGGGACCTCTCTTCATTTATATATCTAAGGTGATCTAATCACAAATGACGAGAGTGCAATTTCCTTGTTACATAGTTAATTTGCTACAACAACACAATGATCTGTGCAAATAGTGACGCTATGGGTCATTTTGTCCAACAATCTCCCACTTGGCACATTGCGAGTCACTCAAGTGTCCTACACCCGAACTATGTAAGGTTCGCTCAAATTGCTGAGGAAAGGTTTTCATCAGCGGATTTGTTTGTTTATCGTTTGACGCGATTTATACGATCATCACATCGCCACGATGTATGATCCGAACGAATCAGATGATATAGAAGTATATATCTGGATCGTCGATGAGACCTTTAATTCCTTAGCCTGTGCTGACGCCTAGCTCAGCTGCTAACAGAACTATATCTAATCTAATTAGATTTACTTTCGACCCAAAAGACTTCTATTGCTGCCTCAGCTGCAGCAATAATCCTCATTTGTGTTTTTTCGGTCAACAGTTATCTTGCTTGGAAGATTTCCAGCTCACTGTCCCGGTGTTCAAACTTTATAGTACCGCAGTATTTAACTGTTTGGAAACTTGCAGCAGTGATCCCAGTCACTTCAAGTTCTCCTTCTCCATAGTTTAAGATAGCATCTTTAGTTCTCTGAGATACTAACAGATGTTCTTAATTTCAATCCAGTGACTGTCACTTGGATTGACCTGATTGTGACTCCATATGCTTGAAGCGTATGAGACACCAATACAAGTACATTTTAAATGTACAATTTCCCTGAGAGTGTTAACAACTCCAAATCTATCCCAGTAGATCTTTATTCCTCTAATAAAGGTTGTTATCTCTCAGAATTCCACTGAGAATTTCTATTGAAAGCCAAGCTTTCAACAATAGTTTTATGGGAATTTCACAGTCAGTGCGCTCTCCCACTAACCTCCTTATATACACAAGAATTATTTCGTTTTGAGTCAAATCATAAACTATTATGATTATTTCAAAAACGACAGTTCCAAGAACCATATGCTTGCATCAATCCAAACATGGATCGAATAACCCGCAAACCTGTTTGTCGGTATAACAAAATCGTCAGGATGTTGTAAACATCCTCCAAAAGGTTTCCTTTTCAGGAAAGCGATTTTGATTTCAACTGACATATTTCATAAATGAAATATACAGTTATCAACAGCATCTTCAAAATGGATTTACCATGGCAACATGTAAAAGGTTGAACCGTTATTAACATAATGTTGATAACGATACCTTTCCGTCAAAAGCTTAGCTTTGCACGTTGGTATGTTGCCTTCCATGTATGTCTTCCTTGAAGACGTTTAATGTACCATAGGCACAACGCCTTGTGGTACAACAACTAGTATCCAAACATAGTTGTTATACATGGAATCCATTTCGGACTCATGGCACTTTGCCATAATAGGGAGTCGATACCTCGTATCACTTCCTCATAACGTAGTCGGATGGTACACCTCCATAAGATTGACATCTTTATGAGGTTAGATCAGAAACCCATACCCTAGGTTGTTTTCTGACTCTATCCGATCTACTAGTTTCTTGTGTATTTGAAGATTAATGGTATAGATTCATCATAGATGAACTATTTGTGTTCCATTAAGGACTTCGTGCCTTGAACAGTATTACTCCGATTTTCATCGAGTATCACTATCCTCCCACTGACCACTGCATATCGGTATTCCTCTCAGGAAAACCGCATGGTGAGCAACAATTACATTGTTCTCAAGTGGGATTTATAAGTACTATACTTAAGGTTTCCCTTAGGATATCCTATAATGGCACTTATCCAATTTGGGTCCTTAGTTTGGTATCATCCAAACGCTATGCCTGGCATACCCAAATTATCAGGAATGAGAAACCTTGTTTCTTCCCTGTTCATATCCTATATGATATCTGTCAAACAGATTTATATGGAACCTTATTCTAAATAAGTTTTGCACTGTTAATACATATCCTGTTGAAGGAAATAGTAGCTCAGAGCGACTCGTGATAAACCTTATCATGTCCAACAAAATTCGGTTTTAGTTCAGACATACCGTCTAACTGACGTGTCTCGAGAGGAGTCCTCATCTGAAAGAATACCATACTCTTTCATGTAGGTATGAAACTTACTGCTTAAGTATTTTCCATTACGGTTTTACCGTGGCGGAATAATACTATAGCCGATCTGTTTGTCTATTTCGTGTCGAAACTCTAAAAGTTTCCGATTTGTGTTCTTCAAAAGAAACACATAACCACAACGTGATGTCACATCCGTTAAGGTCACGAAATATTCATGTTCACATCTAGTCTAGCTAGATATGGGCCCACTTACTTCACCATGAATAGGGCTAACAGATCGGTGGCCCTTTTACTATTACCAAGTAAATAGTATTTTAGGTATTTAACCTAATAAACTAGATTCGTAGACCTTATTTGAATAGTCAAATCAGTCCTAGTACCCACTCTTCAAAAGTGTGGATATACGAGTCTTGTTTAATTGTGTCCCAGACAACAATGCCACAAATAAGTCTCTATTGATCAAATCAATATGAGCTATTTATTTGTCATTTTATATGTTTGAGATTTTATTTATATTCAAAATATAAATTCTGTTATTTAACCCAATGTATTTATCTCAGTATCATCTTTATATATTGAAACACTTTAGTGTTCTAGATATAAAGGTTTTATCCGCAATGGATTAAACATGATGATATAGAGATAATGTCTCTAGTTAAACTAGTTACATTATAACATTTCCTAATTTAAGTACATACCCAAATGGTAGTTCCTAAACTTAGGCATCTACGGTCGAAACAGCGACTTTCGTCCCGTTTCCGATTCGCAGAGTAATCTCGGCTTGAAGCCAGTATCCGGCTCACAGCGGATTCTGAACGTCAATACATATATTTTATGTACCACACTAAGTATTTAAAATCCAATTTTAATACTAGTAGTGAACATAACTTTGACAAATATTTTAAAGTTAGAGCCTCGCCCTTTCTTTAATTCCTTCGTGTCTTCCATATCCAAATGGTAGTCACTTTGGGATATGTAAATTATCCTTTTCAATATTTCACAAACCACTTGGGTTTTAGAATATCGAAATGATGTGCACCTTGTGCTACATGCCCAATTGCAAACTTTGACTTTTCTCCACTAGAATAGTCAATTAATTTCCAAGAATTATTAATTGCAACTTTACTTTAATACTTTTAAATCTAAAGATAGATTTATTATAAGTATATTAATTAAGCACTAAAGTCATCATCACATAAATCTTCCAAAGACTTTATGCTCTACTATTTGCTTAATTATGGGCTTAGTCATAATAAGTTATTTTATCAAATAAATTAACCTATTATTAATTCCCAATTGAAAATTAAATCATTTAAAACATTTAATCCAAGGATTATATATTTTAAATATTCAACCTTTCAATTCTTTCTTGATTTCAATAGTCCAACTATTTAATCAATTTTTAATAAGGTACTATTTATTATAATGATTACAATAATCCAATTATTTAATCAACTATAATTTTAATATTGATTACTATAATCCCATTATAAAATCAACTATCATTTTAATTCAATTATATTGATTACTATAATCCAATTATAAAATCAACTATATATTGAATGAGTTTGTATATAGTCCAACTATATATATTTTTAAAACAACATAAAATATTAGTCCGACTAATACTTTTAATTAATATGACGAGTAAAATAAAATGAGCGTGTTTAGCGAGTAATTGAACGAATGTTGCAAATTCAATACTTGCCTCCCACTATTTTTCGTCAAGCCTCTAACCCTCTGTGGAGTACTCGGGAAACCGTGTTTCCTAGTGGGCTAGGATCCTATTAAATAACACACAACCCTGACTTTGGCCAATAAAAAGCTGTATGCTATTTAACTAGGTAGATCTCTCAGATCAATTGGATCTCATCCAATTCCTAGATCCGGTTAGGTGGACATCCAAGTCCGAAACATATGTATAATGTCAATGTATCCAATACATTTTCCTAACCCTATCCTCTGAATCACTTAGGCCTTGGCTTTGGCCAAACACAAACCTAATGATTCCAGTTAAGCGGGACCCATTGACGAGGAAAGTTTCGTAATCAATGTCATTGGACAAAAAGTGATCTGACTTTGGTCAATAAAAATCACGATTTGGACAAGACACCGATATGCAACAAAACTCTCATGATTCAAGTACATCCTTGATTGACAGAGGTCTTGACTTTGGTCAATAAAAACCAATGCCAACTTCGGATCTTGAACAAGAATCATTCAATGGAAGGATATTTGCTTAATATAGATTGAGGGATTTTCGCGTGCAAATTGGCTACCAATTTAATTATCTTTGTTAGGTCTCATCATCATACACCTTAAACATGCATTCTAAATACATAATAAAGCGAGTATGAAATAAAATAATAATGATATGCGGATGGATACTTAACACATTGATCCTAGATCAAATCTCTCCCTTTCTCACTCAAGCTAGCACTTGTACTACTTTACCTGTTACACTACACTTCTAAAGAAACCTCATATACATAGAGGGGAATAGGTGAGAAGAGAATACAAAGAGAAAGAAGGTGATAAGGCTGGACACGCAGGTCCAATTTAATAAATCGAATTTATTACAACAATTTCTAAAATTGCCCACCCGACTAATATCCATCCGATATGCATTATTCATTCAACACAACCACGTATTCACACACATAAGCATGCTATCAATCAATCTAATCAAATTAATTAATCTGATAATTAAGTGATCATCCAATGTTCAAACAACGATTTGATTTTGATCGAGTCAAACTCGTTTTGCTGCGAATAAGTACTCAAAGTACGAATTCATGAATTAAATTAAACTACATCATTAAATCAAATTTAACATGGTTTAATACTAATTCATTATTCAATTCCAAATTAAATATTACACTTTATTTAATAAACCTTTACGATTTAAATTCCAAATTCAATCGCGTCGGGACTCAAAGTCCGATTAACGTCCAACGTCAATTTAATTAAAGTCTAATGGGCTTCAATTAATTTCTTTAGGCATGGGCTTCGGCAACCAAAGCCCAATAGTGGAATCACCCAAAATGCCTTAGAAATCAATTTCGCCCCATTAGGCCCAATTAAACATTAAAGGTTCATTAGTCGCAATTGGGCTTTATGGTTAAGGTCTTGGGCCCAATTGGATCCAATCCACTTGGCCTAAACCAAACTTGATAAATCAAGCCCAATAGCCCCAAATACAACAATTCAAGCCTAAATCCAATTTAAGCCTAAATAATTAAATTACACTAATCCAATTACGCAATTTAATTACCTAAAGTGCATTACATGATAATCGACTAAATCAATATTTTTAAAACACCAATTAGTCCAATTAATCATACTTAATTCATTATTACATGTCAAACACACATAATGAAAAATCAAACCCATTTACATGCTTTCATGCTCTCGGCCAAGGAAGGTTATTTTGTCCGATTTGAATTCAATCCGATTAATTACACAATCGACAACGTATTAACTTCCCGAATGATTTCATACACATCCAATGTTCATAAAATCAAAATTACCAAGACATTAAAGGGCATATCACATTCGGCCAAGGTAAGATTTTGGGGATTTTTGTTCAATTCAAAATTCAATCAAATTGACTTCAAATTAACATCATCCTTTATCATTATAACTCATCCAATGAATTAAAATGAAAAAATTCCAAGATCCCAAAATTACATACACATTCGGCCAACATGAAAAAATTGGGGAAAATTATTCCAAATCAATTTTCAACAAATTGGTCCAACCAAAATGCAATAAAACATGTTATAAGCATACTCAAACAATCAATTCATTCAAATCATGCTTAACAAACATTTACCCAAATTTTAAACCCTACAAATTTCATGCTTGCAACTTTAGCTCTGATACCATTGTTGGTTTTCTATAAGGTCCCAAGGTCAAACAAGACATGAAATTATGTGTGAACACATCAACGGAGGTAGCGGAATACTCACATTGATCGGTAGAGTTGATTTGGAGACGATTCAAGCCCAAAACGCACTGCCTTTCACGCCCACTGCATGCAGTCCACTGCCCTGCAAAAAAAGAAAACTGAAAGATGGGTGAACGAGCTCCAATCTTCGTCGGATGGATCCCGTCTCATGGGGGAACCTCCCTACCACCTTCGCAAGACTCGTAGTGTGCTAGCACTTGATTTCTCACCATGAGAAACCACTCTTGGCTTCCCTTTGTTCACGCCATTTCTGGTTCCAAACCAGTGAAGAATTTCTTCATTTGGGCGTGAGAGAAGAGAGAAATTTGAGAGAGAAGAAGTTGTATTTTTTTGGTTAATAAAATGATTTACCAAAAATCAATTTATATTTATGCCATAATTTATTAAATTAATAATAAATTTATGACACAACACATGCAATAGCTTAAAGTGTCAAACACTTCATTTCCATGCATTACCATTGAGTGCAATGTACACAATCTCCATGCAAAGCATTAGAGTGTCAAATAAGCATAACATGACATGTGTCATGTGGGCCCCACACGATTCCCAATGAAAGTGGGCCCACGTGCACTCACGCGTTCGGGTTCGATATTTCCAAAATACCGAGCTTACGTCGCGACGTTAATTCAATCGAATTTAAATAAATAATTGCGCCTGGCGTAATTATTATTTACGTCGCTAACGAATTAATTCTGAATTAACTCGTTTGCCCGAATTAAAATCTAATTTTAATTCCGCGTCGAAATCTAATTTCGTTTAATATATCGAATATATTAATTCATCGATTAATTCCAAATTAATCGTTCTCTCTCTTTAGACGACATTTTATCCCGGATAAAATATCTTCGTTATTAATCCTAGATTAATTTTCTGTCTCTCTTCTTTATAATCCCAGATTATTCAAGAGTGCGAGTAGTGCGTCATCGGTGGATTATCGGGAAGCGACCCATGAGATCCCCGGATAATCTGGCAGTAAATACGGTCGTCGGAGTATCCGAATCACGTACGTACCAAGTACTACGTTCTACCGATTTACGAGACAAGGTCGACTCCTAGCAAAGCACCAAGTCTTCCCAGGTTCTCCGGACATATTCATCAAAGAATATCTAGATCTGTATCAAGCGTAGTATACAATTGTATTGTGCATATTGGCCCAGTATCGGATAATCACGTGCTAGGGCTGGGGCTGGATAAGTGTCTGCCCCGTCCGAAACACATATCGGATGTCTGGTAACTAGTCTCTATAATTGGATATTCATGACCTGGTCATAATATCACGATTGGTGCGCATCACTTTTTAAGAGCACTAATACCGTATCCTGCGTGACATCATCTCCATTATGACTGGAGTGACACTTCCGTCTTGACATCACATCCAATACACTACGATTCCTGATAAACCCAGAAGAGGTGAACACAGAACCAGTTAAGATCCCCCACCACCAAAACCAAAGTTTACCGATTGTCGTAAGTATTAGCGATGTAAGTCTCAGGTTAAGACTATACACACCTACCTTGATTTCGGCCTCCCATAGACACCTAGTCATAATACCAATGGGATTCCGAAGGGTCTATCCAGAGCGAAGCTGTTTCCCATACCATCGGTGAAACACAACCTCTTATCGCACTTGCATAAGTATCCAATACTTATATATATGAGAACTATGCCGTTGTGCCCTCACAACGCGCACAAGTGCAATACTAGCCTATTCCGCATTATCGATGTCCAGTCTCAATAATACTACGGCTAGGGATATTTAATGATTAATCCTTCGTGGACTGATACTGTCTCATATCATCTCAATCCAGGAACTAATCATAGGGACCTCTCTTCATTTATATATCTAAGGTGATCTAATCACAAATGACGAGAGTGCAATTTCCTTGTTACATAGTTAATTTGCTACAACAACACAATGATCTGTGCAAATAGTGACGCTATGGGTCATTTTGTCCAACACTTACCCTAAATGGTGGGGCTATAGTATGGCGGAGTATAAAGTAATCTTGCATTCCTGACTCCACCATGGAGGCTGAGTATGTAGCAGCTTGTGAAGCAGCTAAGTAAGCAGTCTGGCTCCGTAAATTCTTGGGAGATCTGGAAGTTGTTCCAAATATGAATAAACCACTCACACTTTATTGCGATAATAGTGGTGCAGTGGAGAATTCAAAGGAACCAAAAGCTACAAAAGGGGAAAGCATATAGAGAGGAAATATCATATCTTCAGGGAGATAGTGCAGAGATGAGACGTCTCTGTCATAAAAAAAATTACATCCACAGAAAACCTGGGTGATCTGTTTACAAAGACCTTGTCGGCTAAAGTGTTTGAAGGTCACCTAGATGGTCTAGGATTACATGACATGTCTTATTTGCTCTAGTGCAAATGGAAGATTGTTGGGATATCCCTAAAGCTTCATGTAATATAAACAGTTTTATATGTTATGAAATAAAATGATGCATTATTCATTTATCAAAGTGTTTGTTTAAATTTCACATATTCTAAATTATCTTGAATACCCTAGATTACAAATGTACCTTCAGACTTAGTGTATGAGTGTCATATACAAGAGGATTTAAGTCTGAAGTTAGTAATCTAAAATAGTCCATAGAGAGCAAACAAAATAGGTACTTTATTTGTGGTTTATCTATATTTGCAGTCCATTCTATAATTGTATGGCGACCTTGATCCGGGATCGTCCATGTGGAGACATGAGAATGGAGGCACCTTGTATGATGTGATCATATAGGACTGGACACAGATAGAAATGACTTTCTTATAATATCCGTTAAATAAAGAAAATCATTTCGATTTACTAGATGGTTATATATGGATTGGTCTTAATCCTGAGTGTACTACGAACTCATGCATGGCAGGTTATGTCATTTGATTTACAAAAGTGAGGTTGGTGTAGCAGTCTCGACCAATAGCTACGTACTTTGGGGGCATGGTCTGGTGTATAGCTGGGTACGTCTTACATAGACATGGAGTTCACTTCTTCTTGCGAGAAGTAAAAGAGTATCTTCTTTAAGGGTTGATTCAGTACTTGAACGGTTAGAGCACTCAAGTCTTTATATTATGAATAGAAAGATTAAAATTCATAATGGTTATAAATAAATCGTTCATTAGAGAATCAATGGTACTTAAGGTAAAAATAATTAGAGGGGTATAACAGACATTATGACCCGGCTCTAATTATGAGATACTCGTGAAGGGTTAATCTGTATGTAGTGACTATATCGATGGACACTGACGTGGTTCAGTTTAAATATACTATCTGTGGCAACGAGAGTGCAGCTTCAAATTTTTAGTGGAATAACCCGGAGTTAATAATTCAGAATATTTAATTAAGAGATTAATTAATATTTCAATATTATTGGAGCTCGGAACCGTATGTCCATTTGGTCCCCGTACTAGCTCAATATACTGTAGCAGATTTAGTATAATTGGAAAGTCCAATTATATACTCACATATGTATAAATATTATTAATATGATTAATAATATTATTTTGTCACACTTGAAACTATATATTAAAAGTTAATATATGATTTTAATAATTATATGATAATTATTGAATGCATAATATTAAATTATATATGATATAATTTAATGAGGCCAAATTTGAAATTTCCAAATATTGGGATTTGGAAACTCTTGGTGAGTTATGCTAGGTTGCAAAACTCTTGCATTAAATTTGGAAACCCTTGGTGAGTTATGCTAGGTTGCATAAATCTTAGATTTAATTTGGAAGTTACAAATTTTAAAGGCAATAACTTTTTTATTTTTGTAACATATTTTCCATTATGGTAATTGAATTAGATGTTACAAAAATTATTAAAAAAAATATTACCTATGGTCGAAATTTGATATGATGGTAGGGTAAAGTGTTTTGTTTTTTAAAAATAAAATAACCCTAAGTATAAAAAGAAAAATATATTTTTCTTTTGGATAGACTTTTCATTCTACCTAATCCTACATCTTCTTCTCCAAATTCTCTCAAAGTGTTGAGAAAATAAAAATAAAGAATAAGAAGAAAAACAAACAAAAATCTAAGTGTGATTCAATCTCTAAATAGTTTAGGGATTAATAGTGTGAGTCTAGCCCATACTAGTTTCCATTGGTAATGAGATATAGCTTGGAAGACTTTGTGGTGTCGAACAAATAATCATCTTCATCTTCTTCTTGTTTTGTACTCGGTAGTAAGGCTTATTTTGTTTACTGCCGCAAATAGTTTTGTGAAAACGGAACTCGGTTTGGTTTCATTTTATTCCAAAATTTTTGGGGAATATATAGGGGTATTTTGTGGCTGTGTTGGGGCTATTTGTAAATGAAAAATCAGAACTGAAACACAGCCACTGTCCATGTATTTCAGGGGCTGTTTTGGCAGTGCGTTGGGTGCAAATAAGGTCCAAAACAGTCCAATTTTTGTCCGGATATTCGGGGATGTTCGGTGACTGTTCCGGGACTCTTTCGGGGCTAGAATTTTGTCTAAAACATAAGCAAAATTTCAGTGATGGTACTGGTTGCATTCGGCCACTCAAATGGAATGGCAGAAAAAAAAATCAAGTCCGATCCGAGTGCCTAACGTGCTTCCGCTGCGCAAGGAAAGCATTTCCTACATTTCACGACTATTCAATGATCATTACTTGGATCAAATTGATATCGGCTAGTCACACTGACGTCGAAACCGATGCCAGGTTTTGTACATAGCATAACATACATAATGCGTCCAATACAAGAAGCATATGGTAAGTTGGACATTCTAACTCTTTCTTCCTCAGTCTCAGTTGTCATTTTCTCCGAAAGATGTATGGTGCATCGGAAAGGTACATTTACTACCTTGCATTTAGTAAACTGTACTTTTCTAATATTTTATCTATGTATGTGGATTGCGGTAACTCTATAAGCTTCCTAACTCTATCCTGGTTGAGCCTTATACGCAGTATATATGAAGCTTCACTCATGTCTTTCATGAAGAAGTTATTGCAAATGTAAGTTTTCACACTTTTCATCAATCTTATATCATTCACATTGATAAGGATATCTTCTACATACAAAACAAGGAATATTATCATGCTCCCACTAACTTTCTTATAAACACATGGTTCTTCCTCGTTCTTGATGAATCCAGATAATCTAATTATCTCATCAAAATGATGATTCCAACTTCGGGATGCATGTTTAAGTCCATAAATAGACTTTTGGAGCTTACAAACCAAGGTTTAAGTCTCATTGGATACCAAATCCTCTGATTGTTCCATATAAATATCCTCCTTAAGGAATCTATTAGGAAAGCGATTTTCACATCCATCTACCATATCTCATAGTCATGATATGCAACAATGGAAAAAAAGAATCCTAATGGATTTTAGCAAGGCTACTAGTGAAAAAGTTTCCTCATAGTCAATCCCAGGACGTTGAGTGTAACCTTTCGCTACTAGTCGGGCCTTAAAAGTTTCCACCTTTCCATCGGACCCTTGTTTCCTTTTATAAATCCATTTACAACTAATAGATTTAACTCCTTCAGGAAGTTCAACCAAGTTCCATACTTGATTGTCATGCATAAAATCTATTTCGGACTTCATGGCTTCACGCCATTTTCTCAAATCGATATCTAATATCACCTCTTTATACGTAGTCGGATCCATTTCCTCCAAGAGGAGAACATCAAGGCTCTCATCAGACGTTAAAATTAATCTCTCAATAGGCCTTGATATTATATTCGACTTACGTAGAACCTGTGTTATAGATCATATACCTAGTTGGATCTCTTGTTCCATCTCAGGTTCCTTAATGTTGAGATCAAACTCATCGAGTTCAATCTTTCTACAATTCTCATTTTCTCTCAAAAATTCATTTCAAGAAAAGTCACAAAATGAGTAACAAATACATTTTATTCCTCAGAATCATAGAATTGATATCCCAAAGAATATTCAAGATATCCAATAAACTTGTACTTATACCCTTTGGGTGCTACTTTATCCCGCTACATAACTTAACGTTTGCAGGACAACCCCAAATCTTTAAATATCTAAGATTTGGATTTCTACCGAATCATATCTGATACGTGATCGAAGAAACAGCTTTCGATGGAACACTATTAAGTATGTGGGAAGCAGTAAATAAAGCATAACCCCAAAGGAAATATGGAAGATCTCTATAGCTCATCATATATCACACCATATCCAATAAAGTATGATTTCTCCGTTCAAATATACCATTGTGATGAGAGTTCCTGGTGGGCTATATTGGGCGAGAATCCTATTATCCCTTAAATAAATTCTGAATTCGTCGCTCATGAATTCACTACCTCGATCTGATTGAAGGCACTTGATGAATTTATCGGTTTATTTTTCTATTTCGTTTCGGAATATTATTAAACTTTTCAAATATTCCCGATTTATGTCTCATCAAATAGACATATCCATATCTTCACTAATCATCCGTGAAAGTCATGAAGTATGTTGAACCATCATGAACGGCATGATTTAATGGACCACACATATCACTGTGTACTAGTTCTAATAAATCTTCAGCACGGTATCCAACACCAAGAAATATGACATTTGTCATTTTCCCTCGGATATATGACTCACAAATCAAATAAGGATCTAAGGTAGGATCTTCAATCAAACTATCTTTAACTAATTTTGATAGATGTCTAACACATATGTGACCCAATCTCATATGTCATAATTCAGTATTATTTAATTCAGATCTTTTACTTGTATTTTCCTCTATATTAAAGACAACTCTATATGTTTCTAAAAGATAATGACCGTTAGATAAATAATATTAACATATCAAATAGTTATCTTTATCATATAAACATAAAGCATCATCTTTAATGTTTATTTTATAACATTATTTATCTAATATCGGTAATGATATTATCTGTATGATAAGAGAACGTACATAATAATAGGCATGTAAAAATAATTTACATCCATTAGGGAGATCTAGAACAATCATTCCTATGGTCTTGACATCCAATGTCTCTCCATTCCCAACTCTAAGCTGGATCTCCCCTTTGTTCAGCTTTTTTTTAACTCTCATGGCTTGCATGGAGTTGCAAATATAAGTAGGACTATCAAGTCTAACACCCAACCTCTATTTGCATCTAAGGCTAATGAGATGTCAGTATTAAGAAAAATATAAAGCGTACATGGGGTTCCTATTTTTCCTTTCAACTCTAATAATCACGTTTCCAGTTTCCAGACTTTTGGCAATTAACATATACATCACGAGCTACACGCAGTCTCGTAGTTTGTTTCTTAGAGTCTTTCTTCTTATTTCTCATTTTTATCTTCTTAGACTTCCTAGAAGTCTTTGAAGAGCTTGCTCCACTATGGAGGTATAAAGTGGGATTCTCTTTCTTTAATCATGTTCCGCCGAGCATAACATGTTGTGAAGCTCTTCATATGTAGCTTGCATCGAATGCATCACAAAGCCAATATATGTTTCTTCATCTATCATAATACCCTTCAAAATTATTCTGACTCTAAGACAATGAGGATTTTAATTTCATACTCTAAGTAGTTCTCGGCTCTATTTATTAGAATCCAAAAGCGGCTCTAATGGATTTACAGAAGCCATCTAAAAGAAAATAATTAATCACTAGCAGAATTTTTTCATTTCAATATAAAAATACTAATACGATTATGGATTTTAAATCTATTAGTGCCCTCCTACTTCCTTACGTATTTTCGTAATCTCCCTTAACGGAAAAATAGAAATTTGACAATCAAAATTCCATGGCGGGGAGTGGATCCCATGACATTTACTTCAGCCTCACAATAATGATAGTCTTGGCATTCATGAACTCATTAGCTAGACCTACAATGTCAATCACATTCATGTGACTCCTAAGTTTAGTCCTGAACCGTTTATATCCTCAAAATAATGATGGTATTGTATTAAGACGTGTTCCAGGTATATACTTGTCAATGTGCATTAATGAGCTTCGTAAGTACACCATAATAATAATAAAGGTATTGAGTGACTACGTCAACTCATCACGCTACATCTAATATTTTACAGGAGCGACCTAAGTTCCGACCAATTATACCCTCACAATAATGACGGTATTGGACATAAGTAATAAGAACTCATTTATCTCTATAGTGACAAGACGGACCATCCAATAATGCTCCAACATTATTAATATTATTACTTAAAATAAAGTAATCACCTAATCACGAGAGAGTTATGACAATCAAGTCATTAACATGCTTGGGTCAAAAATAAAAATTTTAATTTAAAACATGCAATGCATATCTAATATGACTTATGCATAATTAAATTAAAATTACATTGGCATAGATTCAAACACATGTGTTGTATGGTTAAGACCTGCTCTGATACCATTCTGTTGTGGCGGTTATGGGACCCATAGGTTCAGATCGGTGTCCCGTGCAACGAAAATGGGTCTAACGCATGGTATTTGAGTATGGGTGTATTTTTAAATATTTTAATGAAATTCCATATTTCATTAAGAGTGTTTAGGAAAAACAGAGATAAATCAGAGTCCGGAAAAACCAAATCGGGATAAAACTGGAGAGGGCGCGCGTTGCCCGACTTGAATGCGCACATGCGCGCAAGCAACATGCTAAGCATGCTGCTTGCAACAACATGCTAAGCATGCTGCTTGCAACAACATGCTGCGCAGCTTCCTACGCTGCGTTGAAAACCATAAACATATATAAACATGCTTCCTACTCTCGAGATTTTGGCTTGATCTCGGTTTTTTTAAAAAATAAAATAAAATAAAAACCATAACACCTTTTAAAATCAATCAAAATAATCTTAATTTCAAAACCAACAACAACACATATTATACAGCAAACATATATATATTCTAATTATATATATACATTTCTTTGAATCAAAATAGAATCCCACAATGAAATGACTCATGAACAATTCTTGATCACCCAAAAATGGTTAAGTGATTCTAGAATGATAGCCATAACTTCAAGCTATCAATTAGAGTTCTAAACTCTAATTTTATGTCTATGTCCAATATAAACATTTTGATCCAATCACAAGCAAATTGTGTTTATACTTCCAAAGCATCCTTACACAATTATTTAGCCTAATTTCAACATCAAGCTATGTGATTATATATCCAATACATAATTCATCACTATATGTCTCACTAATGATAACTCACTAATGATACCATAGCTTTGGAGAAGATCAAACTTACCTAGCAAGCTTGATTCCAAGATCCAATCTTCTTCTTCTTGTTGAAATGTTGTGGAGAAATTCTAAAGCTAGCAAGCTTGGTTCCAAGATCCAATCTTCTTCTCATTGTTATTGTACAGAATTCCCAAAGCTAACAAGCTTGGTTCCAAGATCCAATTTTCTTCTCCTTGTTGAAATATTGTGGAGAACTTTCAAAACTCCTTTAAATACTTCTTTAACTTAGGCTAATATCTATAATTCTTGTTTGTTTTAGCTTTCACAAGCTTGATTAAAACTTACTCAAACTTGCCTTTTATAGCAAAACTTATGAAATTTTTAATTAATAAAAGTTCTAATCAAATTTTATGTCGGCTTAATCCAATTTTTCCAAATTTTTATAATTAGGTGTGAGTAATCACCTTTGTCTACCACTTTGATTTAATCCTTAAATCAAGATAAAGTTTAATTAATGGATTAGTTGTATGTCTACCACTTTGATTTTATCTAATTAAATAAAGTCAAATACACATATTATTACATATTTATAATTACCAAAATATCACCCAATGGTAGAGATATTTATGAAATTACAACAAAAATCTTGTGATTTTGGATTAATCCAATTAATCAGATTGGGTCAAAGTAAATAATTAATGTTATCCAATAACACTTAATTATTTTGGTTGATAATTATAATATCAAATATTATTTATTATAAAAAATTATTGGTTACCCAAGTACTCAATGAGTATACTTCATATTGTGGGACTCTTTAAGTCCAGACAAGTTCGTCATATAACCCTAGCTTATATGTACACAATTCGATCACCTCCGAAATTACGAAGAACATGAACAACATTTTTAAACTATACAAGTCGAGGTCATCACATATGTTTAACAATCCCTCTGTCATAGGCTATCCGAGTTGTTCTTAGGAAACATATATTAAACCGTCAAGTTTTTGAGGCGCACATCTCATGTCGACATGTCCACGATTCTTTACAACTAATCAAAATACCATTTCTGATATATGCGATCCACTTTAGGTGATCGGTTTTGGCCAAAGTCTTAAGAATCGTGACTTACATACATGGATACCTAAACCCTTTATGGTACACATACGGGCCGACAAATCCTATCTTGATATGCACTCAATTAACAAGTGCATCGGTCCAATGAACATCTAGAGGTTAGACCATGAATGTTCTCTGACATATATGGCATCAAGGTAAGGAGGATCACACACAAAATCAATGATATCCTATAGTCAAAAGATCACACATGCTACTCGACTTGAGGAGATTCCTATTGACGGTGGTATGTACTTCCAACTATTAGGAATCACATGTGAGTCATTCAGTATTCGCTCCAACGAATACCCACATGTTTATACAAGCTTCTTTTGCTCATGGTGTATTGGGTTAAACCATTGAAACTCCAATTTCAATATACGACATGTGCTAGTCTTTTAGGTTATAGGAATTCGACCATATTCCAAAACCAACGAATATGAATATTTACTTTAAGAATAGTTTATAATAGTAATATTATCACAATGTCGAACCACCCATTGTCCAATATTACTACATGACTATTCTAAGGTCTATGTCATTCTAAACATATTTATATATCAATCTAATATGCATAATGACTTTACCATTAACAAGGTAGAATGAAAATATAGTTATTTTATTAATAAATAATATAATAAACAATGCATTATTCAAATTGGCACTCCAAGCACCAACTCCAACACCAAGATCTTTCTTCTCAAGATATTTCTAAAGAGATATATTGATAGCGGAGATACCATCCACATCATCCCTAATGATAATCATATCATCCATAAAAAGAATGGGAAACATACATCCATAGTCTGCCTATCGAATAAAAAGGGTTGAATCATAAGTAATAGATTTGATCCCAAATTGGTAAACTATGGTGTTGAACATGTCAAACCATGCATGATGAGCTTATTTAAGGCCATATAATGCTCGACGAAGTTTACACACTTTGTGAATATGATTAAGATAGCCATTTCAAGGTTTCATGTAAACATCTTCATAGATATCACCATAAAGAAATGCATTCTTCACATCTGTTTGAAATAATATCCACTGACATGAGGTTGCAACAACTAGTAAGTTACAAACGAAAATAAGGCGAGCAACACAAGTAAAAGTTTCTTCGTAATCAATTTCATACTCTTAAAAAAAATCCTTTTATAATAAGACGATCTTTATACCATTCAATAGTCTTATTGGACATAATCTTTATTTTATAGATCCATGTATACTCAATACTAGACTTGTTTGGTGGAAAATCAACTAAATCCCAAGTCTGAGACTTTTCAAGAGCCTACAATTCCTCAGCCATAGTTTACTGCCAAATAAGGTCAAAAATAGTCTTTGAATGGAATTGTGGTTCTTAACAGGTAAGAGTAATAGAAAAGAAATGAAAATTTATAAGTTTGACATCGAATGGGAGGAAGATTACATGTGGAAGACACAAGAGAGATAGGGGTGTTAGTAGTAGATTCATCAGTTGGCGCAAAGGAGTTGAGATCAACTATAATAGTGTCAGAAGCAGCTGTCTGAGGCCACATATGTCATCATTAGGAAATAACTCAGTTGTTTTGTCTCCAAATTGGATGTAAGGTGAGGAATGGATACGTTGAAATTTGGAGACAGATTTTAGGATATTTTATCTTTATATAAAGTGACATGATGAGATAAACAAATACGATTGGAGATAGGATCCTAATACCTAAGAAACAACATAATCGAGCCATAAGTTCTAGCTTTATGCGTTCATGAGATTGGAGGAGAATAAAACAGACAGACACCAAATAATTTAAAGAATGGTGTGATAATTAGGAGGGGTTCCATAAAGTCTTTTATTAGAAGTGATTGATTTTGAATAACTGGAGAATGAATGAATTAGATAATTTCTGTATAATCAATCTGAACGTATTTATAATATAGTCGCCTTTATATAAGCAAAATAGGAAAATAAATAAGATTAAAAAAATAGTACATTATATACTGTTGATGGTGTTTTCAAGCACTATGTTATTTAAACAGCACGACAGGGGTAAGAAAGGTAATTCACTTCTCGGTCAAAATCATTGATGCCGACCCGACCACTAAGAGGCAAACAGTAAAAGGCCGAGCACTTGATGATAGGTGACCAACCACTTTTTCAGATAAGCCGGGCACTATCAGGTCGACAGCAGCATTCTCAGTACAAAGAACTATCATGACCGACCTCATGAAGACCGACCATATGGCGAGACGTTCAAGAAGATGACACCCATTTTCTTGCGGATAAGATACACAAGTTATCCTATTTTAACAAGGAAAAGTAATGAGTCAGAATTCGAAAAGGAATAAGAAAAGTGAAAGCAATATTAGACTAGGAATCCTTACAATAGAAAAACACTGATTCGACCAGGAATTCTTATACGAATAGGAATCTGATTTATATACTATTATAAATAGAAGGGCAGAATATGTGTAAGGACATCTGAATCATCAAGCTCTGACTTGTAGAAAAGAAAAAGAGACCTGAAAAGAGTGTTTAAGCAATAAAAGTATCACCCTGTTTGTGTCCGTGGACGTAGGTCGGATCCAAATCCACCGAACCACGTTAAATCTCCTTGTTGATTGGTGTGTTTATCTGTTTTCTGCTAAATTTGCTTTTGGTCCCCCATAACCAAACAAATTCACTATTGAAGGAGGATTACCTCGGGAGTGATATTCCAATATTGCCCCTGAGACCAAAATCCGCCGTCAACAGTTGGCGCCGTCTGTGGGGAATTGAACAAAAAGTAACTCGTGTAGTAAGACAATGGTGGAAGGCGGAAAACACCAATCATCAGGAAACTCAGCCGCAGATTGGATGGAGAAGATCGAGGAGAACCTAAGGAAAGAAAGGAAGGAAAATCAAACCTTGCTAAAAACCATAGTAGACCGGTTGGAAAAGATAGAGGGAGCACACGACGAGGCCGGGACTAGCCGACGAAGGAACGAAATAGCAGAGGGAAAAAGAATTGTTGATACAAGTGAGGACGACAGACCCCGGAGGAGGGGCCCCTACAGGGTAAAATCTGTGGTGGTTCAGGAAGACTCCCAAACTGAAGACATGTGGGAGGAAGAAGATGACAAATCGTCACCAACTCCTCCTATAATAGCCCTCACAATACCAGGAAAAAAAGGGAAAGAATATACAAAAGAGCACGGGAAGATACCGGACCTGAGAAGCACCACGCCCAAGACAACAGAAAAAGAGGAAGTCACAAGAGGCGGCATGGAACCAAAGACAGCAGCAGCATGAAATCTTGGCTACGGGAGGAGCTAGCCAAATGGGGAGTATTCCCCAACACAGACATAGGAGATGCCCGGGACGGTAAAGATGAGTCCCCCCTCACAGAAGAAATAAGGTCAGAAAAATTCCCAAAAAGATTCAGCATGCCAACCATGGCGCCATACAAAGGCCATACCGATCCCAAAACCCACGTCGAAGGTTTCGTCCTACTAATGGAGGTACAAGGGGTAACAGGGGACGCCATTTGCAAAGTGTTCCCCTTAACTCTAGCCGGACCGGCCATCCTATGGTATAGAAGCCTAGCCCCAAGAAGCATCAGCAGCTTCACTCAACTCAGAAAGTCATTCATACGGCACTTCAAAGGGGCTTGTGTCCCCAGGAAGACGATTGGAGAACTAAGACTTATGAAACAAGGAGACGATGAACCTTTGAAAATATTTATTGAAAGATACCACAATATGGTACTCGAAGTCGGAGGGTATGAGTCCCCCGAGGCCCTGGAAAGCTTAAAGGGAGCCTTGAAAGTCGGGAGGCTATGGACCCACCTAAGGATCCAAGACACCCCGGACTACGCAACCGCCCTGGAGGTGGCCCGGAAGTTGTTCTGTTAGAAAACGAGGAGAAAACATCCCGAAGAGGGAACACCATCAGAGAAAGGACCACAAGAGAGGGGGCGCCCCCCCGCGCGTAGAAAGAGAATCCAGAAGGCCGCCCTAAAACACAAGGAGTTCAAACCACTGCACCGAGACAACCAAGAGAGAAGGCGCCGACCCAAGTAAACCATGTGGTCGAGGAAAATACATACACTCCCCTAAAGAAACCACTGGGACAAATTGTCATGGAGATTCAGGGGAAAGGCCTCTTGGTAGAACCCGACCAAAGAAGATTTCCCCTGGACAAGAGGAACCAAAAGGCTTACTGCATACATCACAACTCCAGAGGACATGCAACTGACGGATGTAAAGATCTGCGGGAACAGATGGAAGACTTGGCACGAAACGGATACCTAAACAAGTACATTGACCACGAAGTTATGACGGCCAGACAAAGAGCACGTGGCCGCCAAATAAATATCATCGCAGGAGGAGAGAACACTAGCCGAATACTCTAACCGGTCAAGGAAAGACTACAGCAGAAACCGAGGATCGGACGTCCTAGAAACAGAGCAGGTCACAGGGCTCCAGGGAAGCCGGTCGGTACCGATAATGTTTACCGATGAGGACACCCGAGGGGTAAGTTTTCCTCATGACGATGCATTAATAATCAAGGCGGTAATTAGCGGCTCAGAAGTAGACAGAATCCTAGTGGACCCCGGAAGCGCGGTTGACATAATTTCAAAAGAGGCACTGGACGACCTAGGGATAGAGTATGCAGCCCTAACCGACGACAGTACTCCCCTATATGGTTTTGGAGGATCCACTGTCGTCCCACTGGGGAGGATACAGTTGGCAATAACAGTCGGGACATATCCCCGGACCCGGACGATCATGACAGACTTCACTGTAGTAGATTGCATGAGCAGCTACCGAGCCATCATCGGATGACCTTTCATGATGAAAACAAAAGCCGCAATGTCCTGCTGCCACCTAAAACTGAAATTCCCCACCCGGGAGGGGATCGGAATTGTATGCGGAAGCCAGAAAGCAGCTCGCAACTGCTTCGCAACTCTCTCATGAGAGACTCTCTGCATCAAAGAAGATACCCGCAAACGACAAAGAGGTCTGGATGAGGAAGAAGAAAACAGAAACCCTGGGCCTCGGCCAAACAAAAATGCCCGACTCACCGCAATTGAGGAGACGAAAGAAATAGAACTTTACGGGCCAGGAAAAAGCATAAAGATATGGGGAGGCCTGAGCAAGTCTCTACAACATGATCTGCTAGAATGCCTGAAAGGATACCCGGACGTCTTTGCCTGGGATACGATGACATGCCTGGGATCGACCCAAGATTCGTCAATCACCGCCTAGCAGTAGACCCATCACGCAAGCCGGTCAGGCAAAAGAGAAGGAACTTCAATCAAGAAATGAGTAAAGCAATAGGAACCGAGGTGGAGAAGTTACTAAAGGCAGGTCTCATCAGGGAGGCAAAGTACCCAGATTGGGTATCAAACGTAGTGTTGGTCAGAAAAAAACAATGGCAAGTGGCGAATGTGTGTCGATTTCACCGACCTAAACAAGGCGTGCCCAAAGGACAGCTTCCCTTTGCCGAACATAGACCAACTAGTGGACGCCACGTCTTGTCAGGGTTTGCTGAGCTTTATGGATGCTTTCTCCGATACAACCAAGTCAAAATATACCCTGCAGACGAAGAAAAGACCACTTTCATTACCGATCAAGGACTTTACTGCTACAGAGTAATGCCCTTCGGGCTAAAAAATGCTGGGGCAACCTTCCAAAGGTTGGTAAACAAAGTTTTTAAACCACTCATTGGCACGACAATGCTAGTTTACGTCGATGACATGATAACAATGTCGAAAGAACCCAGCTATCACATGGCCGACCTAAAAAAGACCTTCGAGCTGTTAAGGAGATACAACCTGAAACTCAACCCAGAGAAATGTACCTTCGGGGTAGCCTCAGGAAAGTTTTTAGGTTACATGGTAAGTGCCCGAGGCATCGAAGCAAACCCACAGAAGATCTAGGCAGTTGTGGACCTAAAATCCCCCAAGACAGTGAAAGAAGTACAAAGTCTGACCGGTAGAGTGGCTGCGCTCAATAGGTTCATATCACGAGCAACTGACAAATGCCACCATTTCTTCAAAGTGATCCAAAAAGCAAAAAGGGATATCAATTGGACACCAGAGTGCGAGGAAGCCTTCCAGCAGCTGAAACAGTATCTAATACAGCCCCCACTCTTGGCAAAACCGCTCACGGGAGAAACATTATACTTATATCTGGCCGTTTCAGAGCGGGCAGTGAGTTTGGTACTGATACAAGAAACCGACAAGGTCCAGAAACCGGTTTACTACATCAGCAAAGCCCTCCTAGACGCCGAGACCCGATATCCGATACATGAACTGGTCGCCCTTTCATTGATCACGGCAGCTAGGAAATTGCGGCCTTACTTCCAGGCCCATCCTATCAGGGTCTACACCGATCACCCCCTAAAACAAATCCTGCAGCGGCCAGAAGTTTCTGGCAGACTAGTAAAATGGTCGGTAGAGCTAAGTGAACACGACATCTCCTACCTCCCGAGAGCAGCAGTGAAAGGACAAGCCTTGGCATATTTTGTCGCCGAATTTACTAAACCCCAGGTCCTGACGATAGAAGAAGACAAATGGGAGATGTCTGTAGACGGTTCCGCCAGAACACAAGGCAATGGCGCATGAGTCATCCTAAAAAGCAACAAAGGAGAAGAAATCCCGCTCGCCCTGAAATTCGCTTTTGCAGCGACCAACAATGAAGCAGAATATGAAGCAATACTGGGCGGTTTAAGACTATGCACGGTACTAGGGATCCGAGATGTGGTGGTAAGAAGTGACTCGCAGTTAGCCATTCAGCAGCTAAAGGGAGCATTCCAAGCCAAAGAGCCTAGCATGATGGCCTATCTTACCGAGGTGCGAAAGTTAACGAGGAAGATGAGGGATGTACGTTTTGAACAAATCTCCCGAGAAGACAATTATGAAGCAGACTCTCTGGTACGACTCGCCTCCTCAACAAAAGCCGAGCACCCCAGAATAATCCCTTTGATTTACATCCGAGAAAAAAGCGAGGGGGAATCTGAGGTAGAAGTTCTAGATAGAGAGAGCAAAACATCAAGGATGTAACCCATCAGAAAATACCTGGAAACAGGAGAAACATCAGGAGACAAAACGGAGGCCAGGAAGTTAAGATACAAAAGCACCAGATTTTCCCTAATCAACGGGGTACTTTACCGAAGAGGTTACTCAGTCCCCCTCTTAAGATGTCTGGCAGAAGAAGAGGCAAATTATGTGCTCAGGGAAATACATACAGGCATCTGCGGAAGCCACTCCGGGGGTCACTCAATTGCTTTTAAAGCCCTAAGACAAGGTTTTTACTGGCTGACCATGCACCAGGACGGTATAGAAGTGGCCCGCAAGTGCGAAGGATGTTAGAAAAATGCAAATCTCCACCACCAACCAGCAGAACAATTAACTACACTGCTCAGTCCCTGGCCATTCGCCCAGTGGGGACTAGACATCATTGGGCGAATGCCACGAGGGAAAGGACAAGCAAAATACGCCATCGTGGCCATAGACTATTTCACCAAGTGGGTGGAAGCAGAGCCATTATCCACCATAACAGAGAAAAAAACCACTGAATTTCTAAAGAAAAATATCGTTTGCCGATTCGGAATCCCCCGAGCCATCATCACCGACAACGGGAAGCAGTTTGATAGCAAAGGCTTCAGAAAACTCTGCGAAGACCTCCGGATCGCCCTAAGGTTCGCCACACCAGCCCATCCCAAGTCAAACGGATAGGTCGAGGCGACGAACAAGACCATCAAAGCCAACCTGAAAGCTCGGCTGGGATCCAGCAAAGGTCTATGGGTCGAGGAATTACCAGAAGTGATATGGGCACACCGGACAACTTATAAAAACTCCACAGGAGAAACTCCGTTCTCCTTAGCGTACGGTTATGAAGCTGTCATCCCGGAAAAAATCAGGGTGACCTCCCACAGAGTCCAGCACTACGAAAGCAAGCAGAATGAAGGACTTATCAGAAACCACCTCGACCTAATCGAAGAGAAGAGAGAAAGATCGACCATAAAAGCAGCAATCTACCAACAAAGGATGGCCCGTTTCTACAATAAAAGAATTCGAACACGCATCTTCATCCTGGGTGACCTAGTGCTGAGAAGGGTCACCCTGAATACCCGTAGGCCAGAGGAAGGCTCGCTAGGCGCCAAATGGGAGGGGCCCTACAAGGTAGTAAAAGTAGTGAGGCCAGGAGTATACACCCTAGAACAGTTGGACGGCACAAGATTAAAAAAGCCATGGAACGCCGAGATGCTGAGAAAATACTTCCAGTAAACTCTCTCTTCCTCCTTTTCGTTTGCAGAAAAAAAAAACAAAAAAAAAAGGAACGGGAATTCGAATACAGAGCACAGAGCCTCTCTCAAAATGACCCACAGAGAGTTGTAAGAAGGGCAGTATGTCCCCGAGTATAAATAAAAACTTTTTTTTACCCGCTCTTCTAAAAAATAAACTTTGCAAAAACCATATTCAAAGAACCCCGGGGACATACTCAATACAACGATCCAAACATAAGGAGAAGTATGCCCTTAATGTTCCAAACAGCTCGGGGCTGGATCTTATTCCACCGAGGTCGTCTGGCTTGGGGTCGGGTTACGTCCCACCGAGTCGTGTTCGTTGGTCTGGGGATGTAACATTCCCCCAGGTCCAAGTGTCTTCCTCAGCTCGGGGTCGGGGTACGTCCCACCGAGTCAGCCCTTCGGACTGGGGACGTAACATTCCCCCAGGTCCAAGTGCCTTTCTCAGCTCGGGGTCGGGGTACGTCCCACCGAGTCAGCCCTTCGGACTGGGGACGTAACATTCCCCCAGGTCCAAGTGCCTTTCTCAGCTCGGGGTCGGGGTATGTCCCACCGAGTCAGCCCTTCGGACTGGGGACGTAACATTCCCCCAGGTCCAAGTGCTTTTCTCAGCTCGGGGTCGGGGTACGTCCCACCGAATCAGCCCTTCGGACTGGGGACGTAACATTCCCCCAGGTCCAAGTGCCTTTCTCAGCTCGGGGTCGGGGTACGTCCCACCGAGTCAGCCCTTCGGACTGGGGACGTAACATTCCTCCAGGTCCAAGTGCCTTTCTCAGCTCGGGGTCGGGGTACGTCCCACCGAGTCAGCCCTTCAGACTGGGGACGTAACATTCCCCCAGAACCAAGTATCTCTCTTGGCCCGGGGTCCTCATGGACATACTCGATGCATAGGATCCGTGAGAAGCATAGCCCGGGGAGGGATGATACCCCCGTTGAGATTGTTTACTCCAGTGTTACCGAACATAAAGAGGAATATGCCCTTAATGTGTCGAACACTCTTTGATCCTCACTTACCCGATGTAATGGATCCATGGGAAAGCATAGCACGGGGAGTGATGAGGCCCCCGTGACAATTGCTGGCTCCAGTGATACCGGACCTAAGGAGGAGTATACCCTTAGTATCCTGGACACTATTTGATCCATTCATCATTTGGATCCGAGAGAGGCGCAGCACGGGGATGCGTTGTGCCCCTGTGGCGTGTGCCTGCTCCAGCGTGGTAAGGAGGAGCCCTCATACAATACACAGGCTCCACAGTGACCCGACGTGTAGAGGATGTACCCTCACCATTCAAACGCTCTACTGATCCAAATCCCGGTTCACCGGGACACTGAATTGAAAGATTCAGAATTGTGTTTTGGAGACCTCGGGCAGGACGCTGTTTTGAGGCATCCGCGCTGTTGTTTACATTTATAAAAAGTTTTCTTTTGGGACAAATGCTGAGTCACCCCCACCTTTTTTATTCTTATTTTTCAAAGTTTTGATTTTGTTTTTCGCTGGTCTGGCAAGGGGACGCCCGTGCCAGAATCGGTAGGGCTTCACAAGGTTGATTCAATTCCCTTCTGAGCAAGTCCAAAAGATTACCTGGTACAGGGCTGGATTCGTTCCGCCAAGGCCACTTGTTTATCCGGCTCGGGGCTGGATTCGTTCCGCCGAGGTCACTTGGTTTCTCTCAGCTCGGGGGGGTACGTCCCACCGAGTCCGTCCTTTTAGTCTGGGGACGTAACATTCCCCCAGGGCCAAGTGTTCATCTCAGCTCGGGGTCGGGTTACGTCCCACAGAGTCCGTCTTTTTGGTTTGGGGACGTATCATTCCCCCAGGGCCAAGTGTTCATCTCAGCTCGGGGTCGGGTTACGTCCCACCGTGTCCGTCATTTTGGTCTGGGGACGTAACATTCCCCCAGGGCCAAGTGTTCATCTCAGCTCGGGGTCGGGTTACGTCCCACCGAGTCGGTCTTCTTCGAACTAGGGAAGTAACA
The DNA here is from genome assembly GCA_019454045.1 of Zanthoxylum bungeanum. NCBI lineage: Eukaryota > Viridiplantae > Streptophyta > Magnoliopsida > Sapindales > Rutaceae > Zanthoxylum > Zanthoxylum bungeanum. Next base: position 128,132 of record SKCR01010108.1, read on the forward strand.
TTCCCCCAGAGCCTAGCTCGGGATCGGATTACATCCCTTCCAGCTCATGTCGTCCCCCACGGAGGGATCTCAAGTGCTCGAATAACAGGAAACATGAAGAAAAGCCAAAAGAGAAAGAGATAATAAAGACATAAAGATATGTATATATATATATATGTCAAAGACACAGTTTGAAATATTATTACAAACTAGAATCTAAGTGTACACAGGGCCCAGTCCGGGTTACCCCTTCTCAATCAACCCGAACAAGGCGAGATGACATTCTCCTCGTCTGGTTCAGACGTTAGTTGGGTAGGCTCGGCCTCGGAAAGGGGAACAGCAGCTTCCACCAAGTCAATCTGGGAAACCCCCACCTCAGGGACAGGAGCAGGAACCTCAGGACGGATTTCTTGAGGAACATGAGGGACCGAAGCAACCGAGATTGGGTCGGGATCCATCGCTTCCTCGGAAGAATAAGGGAGCCACTTCTGAAATTCCTCCTCGGACATCTCCCCTTTACAAAAACGGATAGCTGCATGGATTGGCCCCATATCCAGGTCAGGCAATACCATCGGGATGATCTCAGCACAGTCCCCGACCCCTTCAAGTCGGATCGCGTCTATCTCAGCCTCCAGCTCATCTTCTTTCCTCTTCAACTCATCCCGGGCCCGTACCAGCTCTTCATCTTTGGCCCTCAGCTTGGACTCAACGCTGCACACTTCCACGTGCAGGATCCTGTTGTCAGCCCGGGCAGCCTCCAAGTCCTTCTTGGCGGCATCAGCATTCTTTCTCTCCAAAGAAGCGGCGGCCCTAAGAGCTTTATTTGTGGTGTGGGCCTCAACAGCAGCCAGCTCCAGATTCTTTATATCCTCCTCTTTTCGGACCAGCTCGGCCTCCATTTCACTGAGCCGGTTCTGAAGCCTCTGTGCCTGGCCGCCTTCAGATAAAAGGCTTATAAACAGGTCCTTATTTTTTACCGCCAAATAATTTGCCTGCCGAAAAGAAAAAGAAAGTTGCAAACCAAGTCTGAAAGACACCTCGGATGAAGAAAAGAATAAAAAGAAATAACCTGAGCCAGCTGGGAGCACAACTTGGCGACCACATCTTCAGGTGAAAGGTCCTCAAACTTCGGAACCTTCTCAGGAGGTACAGCCCCGACCAGCTCATTGAAGGCCGGTACCAAATGGGAGGTAGCCTCCCTGATGTTCTTCCCAAGGTCATTAATCCCGAGAACCACAGCACCCTTCAGTTTTTTGGAAGGACCCTCCTCCCGAACTGAAGTTTCCCTACTCGGTGCCTCCTCTCCTCCAATTCCCGCCGCAGTTGAGGATCCACGACTCCAAAATGATGTTCCTCCTCCTGGAAGACCTCGGAGGGCTATCAGGATGGGTAGCACCCATTGGAAGCACCCCGGAAGACGAAGACCGACCTTGAGAGCTCGGACGCCCCATCTCCTCGACCACCTTCCCGGCCTCAGAAGTTTCAGGCCATTTCCGAAAATACCAGCTCCGCCAGAGCCAGTTTTCTTCGAAACACCGGACAACCGATCAAGGTACTTCGGTCTCTTCGACATACCTGCAAAGAGCAAAAAAAAACAAAAGAAAGGTTCATGATCTGAGCATACAAAAAGAAAGAGAAAGAAAGACATCAAACATGCTAAATAAACGAGGGAACTGGCTAAGCAGATCAACAGACATCTACCTATACGACCCGAGACCTTGGGAGGGGCGGCCCGTATGAGTCCTGATTCAAAGAATGCCGCATCATTTACCAACTCCCTCCAAGGGGCAGCGTACCGCCGAGCCCAGAATACCCGCTGCCGGACCTGATGGGAGACCTTGAGAGCATCTCTCCAACAGGCTAGAAGGAGTAAAAGAAAAGGGGTAAGAATCCAGAAAAAAAAAAAAAAAAAAAAAAAAAAAACTAAGGGAAGAAGAGCTAAAAGTTAGTATCCTAACCTCCCGCCCTAAAGATGTCCGGGACCAAGATCTCCCCTTCATCCGACCTCAGGGTCCGTCCCCAATCTCCAGTGGCCCAGAACCAAAGATCTTTAAAATTCTTATTGGAGTCAGGGAGCCTTTGGACGACGTTTGACGAGCTGTCGTAAGCTGAAAGATAGTACCAACCATGGTGAGTCTTCGGGTTGGCCTTCATTCGATACAACCTCTTCACCTCTTCAAAGGAAGGTTCGCCGAGCCCCGCCCGATGCCAAGCCACATACAGTCCGGCCAAAATCCTCCAACTGTTAAGACTCAGTTGATAGGGGGCGATCTCCATCTCGGCCAGAATCCAGGCAAAGTAAGGTTGAATTGGCAACCGTAGTCCACACTCAAAGAAAGCAGGAAGAAGCGCCACTGAGCCCTCGTCAGGTTGACTAGCACGATCCATCAGGCCGGGAACTTCGAGGGCAATATCTATTGGGATATCGTATCGTTGCCGCAACAACGCCAGATCGTCCTTAGTAATCTTGGAAGGTCGATTCATATCCAGAGCCGCACTACCAAGATCACCGGGCTCTGGATCCCTCCGAGGGACCCTCTGGTGATAAGTATCTTGCTCAACTTCGGAAGGGGTAGGGGTAGTATCAAGGTCTTCCACACTGGGTGCCCCCGAACCTGAGGAAAGCTCCTCAGCAGAGGAATTTGAGGGTCCATCAGGTATTAAAAAGGAAGATTTGTTGTCAGACATTCCAGACATTCGAAGAAATGGAAAAGAAAAGGTGAATCAGTCTATAACTAAAAAACTACTCAGAACCGCCGTCTCAACTAGGCAGGTGGGTTCTAAGTGCCCTAAGCAAAAAACCAACAAACTATAAATCTTTCCCTAGCAACATTCAAAAATAAACAACAGATTCACAACACACAAAACGGCGAAGAGGTCGTTTAGATGACTTACTTGCTCTTTCAGAAAAAATTGAAGATTGCACAGCACGGTTTGCTCGTCCCCAAAATTTACAGGTCACAGTGGAGAGAGAAAAACTCACGGCAGGAAGAAACTCCTAAAACGCTGAGTTGAACGAGTGACGGTTGAAACATTCCCAAAGAGAAATCGGCCAAAAAAAAACTGCACAGTAGAAGCCTCGTCCTCTTATAGTCGTGAGTGGGACGCTCATGGCCGTCAGATCTAGAAAGGAAGTCTGGATGGACCCCAAGTGTCGACAACGGAAGAAGCCTTCCCAGATCAAACGAAGGGTTAAGGATCAAAACGCCTCTACACGGTCGATTCACTTTCCCTTTTGGCGGGAATCCGACGGATGGTCGACAAGTGTCAAAATTAGAAAAAAACCCTAAAAGATGATTTGATGGGCATTTAAAACAGACGTGACTATTGCGCGTCTCAAGAAAAGGCGCTTAAAAAAGGAGCGACGGAACACTTCAGAACCGGGCCGACCTCCACCAGAATAAATCGGCACACCATCTTTATAGTTCCCGGCACCAACTTGCATACTCGTTGGAACCGAGAACTAGGGGACAGATGTTGATGGTGTTTTCAGGCACTATGTTATTTAAACAGCACGACAGGGGTAAGAAAGGTAATTCACTTCTCGGTCAAAATCATTGATGCCGACCCGACCACTAAGAGCCAAACAGTAAAAGGCCGAGCACTTGATGATAGGTGATCGACCACTTTTTCAGATAAGCCGGGCACTATCAGGTCGACAGCAGCATTCTCAGTACAAAGAACTATCATGACCGACCTCATGAAGACCGACCATATGGCGAGACGTTCAAGAAGATGACACCCATTTTCTTGCGGATAAGATACGCAAGTTATCCTACTTTCACAAGGAAAAGTAATGAGTCAGAATTCGAAAAGGAATAAGAAAAGTGAAAGCAATATTAGACTAGGAATCCTTACAATAGAAAAACACTGATTCGACCAGGAATTCTTATACGAATAGGAATCTGATTTTTGTACTATTATAAATAGAAGTGCAGAATATGTGTAAGGACATCTGAATCATCAAGCTCTGACTTGTAGAAAAGAAAAAGAGACCTGAAAAGAGTGTTTAAGCAATAAAAGTATCACCATGTTTGTGTCCGTGGACGTAGGTCGGATCCAAATCCACCGAACCACGTTAAATCTCCTTGTTGATTGGTGTGTATTTATATGTTTTCTGCTAAATTTGTTTTTGGTCCCCCATAACCAAACAAATTCACTATTGAAGGAGGATTACCTCGGGAGTGATATTCCAATATTGCCCCTGAGACCAAAATCCGCCGTCAACATATACAATAATCATTACGATTCTAGAATCTTAATTTAGGGGATTTATTATCATAATGCGGAAATTTACATCATGATCGTATCTATAATAAGAGGTGGTTATTTCTCTAACAGTACTATTTCAATTCCAATTCTTGAAGAATTTCCTACCCCTAACCACAAGAAGTATAAAAAAACTATAAATATAAATATAACTAGTCTTATAATTGTATATATTTATTTTCCTCTTTAATGACTTTTGAGAGTGAGAATTTTGACTCAACGTGATCTCATGCTGCCAACTTTTGATAAAATATTTTTAATTTATACAATTTTTTTAATTTTTTTTTAATTTTTTTTTTTAATTTGAAGAAATGGAATGCATGAGAAAAATACGGAAAAGCACGGAGATTTGATTAATATCAAAAAGCCAGCCAGCGCATGATATAGGGTTAATTTTGTCTTTTGAAAATCATGACGTGTCAAAGCAATTCACAAATAGTGAAATTGAGGCCACTGTCAGTCAAAGGCTTCAGAGACAGACTGGTCTTCTCCGCAAGCAGATGTATTTTATTTTTTTTGAAAAAAAAATTATTATTTTTAAATATTTTAATGTTTAAAAAATTAACGTTGTTAATAAAATTTTGAATTAAATCTTAAAAATTTAATTATAAATATATAAATTTAGAATTATATATATTAATTTAAAAAATCATTTTTAAAACTTATATCCGAATTTTTTGGGCCATAATTTTCATCAAGACAGGCTTAGAGACCCATGCTAGGCTAAAATTACCACTCTTAATAGTAATCAATTAATAAATTGAAATCGTCACTTTCCTTCGATAAATTCACTATATATCACTTACTCATTTAATATTTTACATAAAACTCCATTTCCCCATAATTTCTATTTTTAAATACTTTTCTATGTTAGTCCTAAAGTAATCATAAATCATTAACAAACACATAACTTAAAAAAATAAATAAAAAACTACTGTAACAATCACCATAGTTACAACATTTGAAATAAATAATAGCTACCACAACAATTGATAACAATAAAATATATAATTAAAATTTTATTACACTTAAATCTAGTATGGGATAATAAAATAATAATTAAATTATTTAAGTAAAAATAGTTGTTTTAATAGTGTTTAATAGGGATGTAATTTTTCAAAAGATTATATGTCCCGATTTAGAAACGGAATTATGTATAACAAAAAAGTCTCAAAAATTTTAATGAAATGGAATGAAATAAAAAATTGGACGAAATTTTAATAAAATAAGATAAACTTTTAATAGAATTTAATGAGATTGATATTTTATTGTGTCGTCTCATTCACATATCTAGTTTATAATTTTTTTTATAGTATTTATAATATTTAATAAAATAAAAATATAAAAAATAAAAACATCAAATACGAAAAGAATCTTAATTTCTTGAGGTATAGTTAAAGTAAGCGTAATGATATACTTACTCACACTCTTATTCACACTTATCCCAACTCTCTCACTGTAGCTACAGTGAGCTACAGTAATTTACTGTAGCTAAAGTGAGAAAGTTGTGATAAATGTGAGTAAGAGTGTAAGTAAGTTTATCATTTTTGTTAAAGTAACCCCTTTCAAAACCAAATAATGCTAGGCGTGAATAAATGCCTACGCTTAGTGGCGACGCCACGTTTCATAATTCCAACTGCAAAGAAGAGAACTTCAATTAATAAATTATCAAAAATGATAAACTTACTCACACTCTTACTCACACTTATCCCAACTCTCTCGTTGTACACTGTAGCTACAGTGAGAGAGTTGGGATAAGTGTAAATACGAGTGTGAGTAAATATATCATTACTCATAAATTACTATCCGAAAGCACCAAAAATTATGATCCGAACAAACCCTAATTAAAAAATTTCATCACAATAATATTCTAAACAGATAAGAAAAAAAAAATCAATAATAATCGGAAATTCCAAAACTTATCTTAATCTTTCATATTATATTAACACAAAAAAAACACTCATCTCCATGATCAGCTACTCTCAACTCAGAGCTTTACAAAAACACTCACTCTCATAGCATATGGGATCTCTCTATATGTACACTAACTAACATCTTTACTACAATTCCTCAAACACATACATATCTTTACTGCTGCATCCATGGATGTCCTGCACCGCCACGTCATCACAACACATCGTTAATTAATTATGAAATTATGTTTAAAAATAATAATAATAATAACTGGAGCACTTACTCAGAACCTGATCAGCTGAGAATCTTCTAGAAACATCTTTGGAGAGCATCCTTCGAAGCAAATCCTTAGCGAGTGGCGAAACCGAGTGAAACGCTCGACTCGGAAACCTCAGATTCCCTCTCAAAACGGCGTCGAATATCTCCGTAACGGACTCCCCGTAGAACGGCGGAAATCCCGCTAACATTATGTACAAAATAACACCGACGCTCCATACGTCCACCTTCTCGTTGTACTCTTCCCCCGCCAGTACCTCCGGCGCCACGTAATACGGCGTCCCGACCACTCCTCTCATCGCTACCTCCCCTCCGCCGAAATCCGCCGACCCGAAATCCGATATCTTCACGGTATTTTCCGACGCGAAGAGGATATTGTCCGGTTTCAGATCGCGGTGAACGACACCTGCCTTGTGCATGTGAGAAATCGCCTGAGAAATTTGCCTGACGATGGGCTTCGACTCCGATTCCGAGAAAATTCCTTTGCTGATTATCCGGTGGTACAGATCTTGAGAATCGCAGAGCTCTAACAAAATGTGGAGATGGAATTGGTCTTCGTAAACGGCGAAGATTTGAACGATGTTGAGGTGAGGAGTGAGGAGTTGGAGGATTTTAGGCTCTGTTAAGATGCATTGGGAATCGAGGGAATCGCCGGAGATTAAACTTTTGTCGATGGATTTGACGGCGAAGGAGTCGCCAGAGATCCGTGAGGTGCACCTGAAAACGGTGCCAAATCGTCCCCGGCCGATCTCTTCGCTAACTTGGTAGTCTCTGTTGAGGGCTTCAGTCATGAGAGCTTTTGGTTTAGAGTTTTGTTTGGCTTGGTTTTGTTTTGTTTTTGCTTAATATAAAAGCGAGTGTGGTTTCAAGAATGTTATGGGGAATATTCGTATGTAGAATCCAACGGATGCAGATTCGGAGAGAATCAAGAGCCGTTAGATTAGAAAGTTCAAAATTACTGTTTTGCCCTTTCCTTTGTAAAAATGGAGACGTGGACTCCGTACAGATGACAGTTGGATCTGGTATTTGGAAATAGTTATAGTTTCGTACAAGAGTGTTCGGTTATGTTATGTGGATCAAATTTGTTTCCCGGATTTTTGTTTATACATAATTACGGATGTTGCCATTGTAAAGTAATAAGAACACTTTCTTATTTACTTTACAAAAATAAAATAAATATAATAATAACTAATTAATAAAGGTTTGAATTTGAAGGTTGATGATAATATTGTAGTTCTTAAAATAAGTGATTTTTGGACATCAGGATTTCAGCATAGCAAGAAGTGTATAGAGTGGATTTCTATTTTTAAGATTCTAATGGCCGAAGCTCGGGGAGAAGGGGCATCCTGCCTGGCGCTAGTCTCAGGTCGGTTCATGTACTTTACCCGACCCGATGAGTGAAGATGTTCAATGCAGCTCAAATAGTTAATTTCTAGGCACCGACTCGACCTGATTGCTCGGCAACCATCACTCCTTATTTCCGACCCGGTAGAGCTGGTCGGGGTATTGGTATTTAATCGCACAATCCTGATCGGGTAGTTGGAATCTGGCATAGGGACTCGCATTCTCTAAAAGGTCTGATGTGATAGGAGTATGTGACTAGTTAATCTTCTGACACTAGATAACGTGTGACAGTGGCCAAGAGTATCATGAGTCAAAGAGATATAGGAGTTAGAAGGCAGGTGTGTCAGGCGGTAAAGTTACTGTTTGTAGAATAGATGGGGCAGAGAGCCTTGGCATTGATAGCAGATTCACGTGGCTGACGTCAAAAGACATTGAAATAGTGTAATTTACCTTAGTATATAAAGGGCTGGAGAGATCATTGTAAAGGTTAGCAAAAATATACTCAGTGAGTACTTGTAAGAAATGAGAGAAAAAAAGGCTTGTAAGGTAGAACAATGACAGGTCGATCAAATCCGAGCACTTGTGTAGAGAGGTTGGTCCAACCCGACTACATAATAAAATCTTCATTTTCTTTGTGTTTCATAGACGTAGGTTGGATCCATTCTACCCAACCACGTCAAATCATTTGTTCGTTGTGTGTTTTCTTACCTCTTGTTAAGTTTATATTTGGTCCTCAAAAACCAAATAAATTCACAGTTGAGAGGAGATTGTTTGAGGAGAGTTCTTCCAGAACTACCTCTGGAACGAAAATCGACTGTCAACAGTTGCCGCAGTCTATGGGGAAGGGTACAAAAAACAACAAACACACTAAGGTGATGGCAGGAGACGGGAACCATAGATCTTCATAGGGTTCAACAACGGAATGGATGGAGGAGATGATGAGGAAATACTTTCAATAGCTTCTAATTGAGCTGTCGAATGAAATGTAAAAGAGGCGACCATAAATCACCAACTAGGACTGAGCTGTCGAATGAAATGCAACGATGAGAGTTGGTGGCTTCTGTGCGCCGCCCCTTATGAATGAACAAGCTCGTCCTAAAGAAGTTGTGGTTGTTGTTCGACCTGCTAAATCTTCGGATTCATAGCAACAACAGTCATCGTGGAATAGTTGGGGGCCCGGTGCACAAAGGGCACTCGATCAGTTTCAATAACTGCCTCCATCTTATTATATATGTGTTGGTGGGTTTTCGGGCGTGCTATTATATAGACGGTGGAACATTTGGCGTCACGCTGGTGAATGAAATACAATGTCGAGAGTTCGAGGCTGACAGATTTCTTCCCATCTATGATGCTGATGTTGAACAAGTTCCTCCTAGAGTAATTATAGCTGTTGTCCGACCAACCAGTCTTTGTTTCCTCCAAAGAGCTCGGGTCAGAAGAATATTATTAATGAATTGTTCAAAGATGTTCAGGCAAATGTTTTTTATAAGAGCCTCTCTTAGAATGACCCTCAAAGAGTTGTAAGAAGGGCAGTAAAATCTTTTGATAATGAATAAGATTTTCCTCTTTTAAATAAAAGTTTGTTCGTATTTATTGTTATTTATTGAGTTGAAAAAATTGTGTTTAATATTTTTGCAAGATACGATTGGCCGAGAAACACCAAGAGTTGAGAACATGTGAGAAGAGCACGAAACCCCCGCGACACACCATTCTCTGGTGTCATTACTAAACTCCCGGGTTATAGCATGACTACTTAAAGACCTGTATTTTTGAGGAATATAACATGAAGACCTGCGTGACATTTGGCGCCTTGGGGTAACCATAACACGTTAGGCGAAAGGGTCGATGTTGCGTTTGGCGCCCGCAGGTAACCATAGCACATATGGAATGAAGTCAAGGAAGACTTGCGTGGCGTTCAGCTTCTCGGGGTAACCATAGCACGTTTGGTGGGAGGGCCAGCGTGGCGTTTGGCACCCCCAGGCAACCGTAGCATATATAGAAGGAAAACAACTTAGGTACTACGATACTCTTGGGTCTGCATAGCGTGGGGAATGATAATTCCCCCACGGCGTTTGCCGCCTAGTGTTGGAGGTGCATAACATGGGGAAAGCCCAAGAGCCTCCGTGGCATTTACAGCATCAGGATATGCCTAGCACGGGGAGGGAGAATGCCCTTGTGGCATTGTCCAACCCATTTCGAATCCTCTAGGTGCATAGCACGAGAAAAGTTAGAAGGCATATGTGTTGTTTGTTGCCTAGGGGCCTGCCTAGCATGAGGAGAGTCTCATGGTGTTGGCCGCCCCCTCGATCTGTAGCTCGGTTTGCCGGGACGTTGGACTGTAAGGTTTAAAATTGTTGTTTTGGGTGGCCTATGGCAGGACGCTGTCTTGGGCACCTTGACCGGCGTAAACACACACGTATAACGCAAGCGCACGTATCGTTCAAGTAATATAAAAATATCGATCCTATGAGGACTTAATTCATACTATTGTTATTAAATATTGAATCTATTTATTTACAAATATCTAATTAAATGGAGAAGAGAATGATTGTTTGATTGAATGGTTGAATGTGGTTTTCCTTAATTAAAATAAATAAAATAAACAAAAGAAAATACTAAAGAAAATAACAAAAGACTCAAAGATCTAGGGTTGTGAATCTTTCTAATATCATTTAAAAGATGAAGTGGTTATTTCATGTTTGTGTAATAAATCGGTTTACTAACCTGGAACACTAAATTATGCAAAAGCCTCTGTCGATGGTCAGACGCAAATACCCAGTTTAACCCAATTGAACCATATGTCTATGTCAACCAAATTATCTGGATTCATTAAGTTTAAGTTCCAATTATGGCTACCCCCGCCCGACATGTATATGTCTATCCTGTAAGGAAATCTATTAAAGGGTTATCTATCCTCAAGGAAGATCGTGGGCTATTAAGTCTAAGGCTGAAACCTAAAATCCCTATGTCTAGTTCATTTTAGATTTACCACATCAATATTATTGGTGATCAGACAACAAGAAGCATTAAGCTTAAGACTTAATAAGTAAACCTTTAAATTACCCAAACTATAAAATAACCCCTTATAAACCGGTGATATTAGAATTCATCACAACCCCAGATAACTAACACATAACTAGGGCTAGTAAAAACTTAAAAGTAAAAGACAATAAGTAAAAGTGATGAAAGGTAAAAGACATAAAGTAAAAGCTGAAAAGTAAAATAAAATAAAATGCTAAGGTAAAAGGATCATCTTTTACTATTTACTATTTATATATCTTCATTAATATAATATATTAACTTGTGATTATTTTACCAATCAGCCATATAGGCGGTAACCTGATTAAGTCAAATTAAGTCCAACTAGCCATAAAAGGCGGAACCAAAATAAACCTGCCATATAAGCGATAAGAGAATTTAATTACCAACCGACCAATCTGGTGGTATCCTTGATTAGTCAGGTTTAAACCAGGTTAAAATGAATTACCAACCGACCAATCTGGCGGTATCCTTTTTAAGTCAATATTTTAAATAGTGAATATATTATTTTTAAGGGAGATTAATCTAAATAATAACAGTAAAAGAATTACATTTCACCCTAGCTGGGGAAGTTACCTCCTCATGGTGAATAGTAAAAACTGTAAAAAGTAAGAAAGTAAATTCCTATTATTACAAAACGTAATTAAAATTATTTACAAAACTAAAAAAACTAAAAACTAAAAGAAACTAGAGAGATAAACTCCCTCTTTACATCAAAGAGATGAGAGAGAGTGGTACAACTGAAACTGGAATTTCGCGCTCTATTTATAGGCTTCAGTAAGGGTCGCGCGTCGCGACGCCTGTTTGCTCGACATGGCAACTTCTGGTTCGTCGGTTGAAGATTCTGGATAAGGTGATAAGGTGACACGTGGCAAGGTGGTTGGGGCTCAATTATTGTGACACGTGAAGGCTTCTGATTGGTCGACTAGATTCTTATTCGCCACGTGTCAGATATGGATAAGAGAGTCAATGATTGATCCTGACGTGGCGACACGTGGCAATTTGAATGTTGGCACCATAGAATTGCGACACGTGGCACGCTGTGATTGGTTGATGATGACGTGGTGATGACATGGCAGTTTGACTCGGTCAACCTGGTGATGTGGATGATGACGTGGAGTGACACGTGGCGACACGTGGCGATGGCGACTGTCGGCACCGTAGGATGATGACACGTGGCACAGCGCACGTTAGCAGATCGGCTGTGATGGTGACACATGGCACGGCGCACGTTAGCAAAGTCAAACTTTTCTCAGATTCTGATTTGTGGACCCGGCGCACGTTAGCACTGTTCGGCGCACGTTAGGCGTCGCGACACGAAAAATTACCAAAATGCCATTTTCGTCCAATTTTCACTGTTTTGGCCTAAATCACCTCCAGAGTGTCCTGAAACTTTATTTATCTATAAAATAACACAAAACACATCAAAATATTCACAAAACTCAAGAAACTATACAAAATATTAAGTTAAATGAGTGGGAAATAGTGATAGATTTATCACTCATCACACCCCCAAACCTAACATTTTGCTAGTCCTCGAGCAAAACACAAAATAAAATAACATAATAAAATTTTAACTAAGCCACTTTCGTAGGGATCACGGTTGCATTTAGCGTATGCAACAAGCCTTTAAACCAATAGGTGTCCCTAGTGGACGAGTTATAGTCTCGTGATGGTTTACAGCAATGATACCCACAAACATTTTATAAAAGTAAAAAGGTAGTGAAACTAATGCACACAAAAGCAAAAAGACAAGAGAAAAGAGAATAAAGAAGTTAGTGACTAATCAGGTGAAATTTCTACTCCAAGTTACTAGTTGTTTTCTTTCTTTCTAAATTACTGAATAAGTAAATTCTCTGATCATTTTTACCATTCTCCATATACACAGCCAACAAAATATTAAGCAACTCATTTTTTCCCACAACAGTCATAAGTGGAGTTGATAAGAGAGTAATATTTTTTTCCTAAAGTTTTATCAGAATTCACACCTTTTTGTAGCAATGGAATAATTTTTTCTGATTTTTTTCTTTGATTTTTTATTTGATTTTTTTTTTATTTATATACAATATCTTCCGTCTATGTAGCGAGTGTTGGGTCGGTGGCTCCCAAACCAGTTGGTTTTAGGGCACCATGTATTAAGACACCCCTACGGACTTAATTACTCAGACTTCAGATATATATATTTTTGCAGCATCATTGATCCATGTAGCGAGCTTTGGGCCAGTGACTCCCAAACCAGTTGGCTTTAGGGCACTAGGTGTTAAAACACCCTTACAGACTTAATAACTCGGATCTCAGATTTTTTTTTACTCCATTGCTTTTTGAGATGCTTCCTCCAATTAAACTAGAGCACTGAATATTACAAACTTTTCAATTTTAGCTCATGTCTGTATGTTACTATATATGTTGATATAACCTGTCAACTGAGCATATGAAGATCCATTTTAGTCAATTTTATGGAGAATTTACAAATTAAATAATTTAAAAGGAAATAAACAAAAATTAACTTGTTTCAAAATAGGTTTGAGATACGTCTCAAGAGTGGAAACTCCTTACTCAGCTATCTCTTACAAATTTCACCCTTTTAGTCAAAATAAAAACACAAAAACGCAAAATATTTTTTGTAATTTTTGAAAATTTTTCAAATTTTTTGTATTTTTCGAAAATTTTTGGACTAAAAATAAAAACAACACACAAACTAAAAACAAGGTACTGATCAACTAATTTCCTCCCCCAAACCTAAATGGGACATTGTCCACAATGTCTTAAACAGTAGAAGAATAGTTTAGAAGATAGTACCTGGTTAGCTGAAATTCTACAGGAAATTAAAGGTTAAGATCCAGATTAATCCGACGCCTCTTACCACGATCGTCCTCAGACTAATTTAACTTTGAAAGGATAAGGTCAACTTGTGGTTCATAGGCTAAGAGTTGGTCAATTAGATCCGGAGCAGTTCTGGCAGTATAGAGGAGTTCTTTCATAGGTTTTGACACGAACCCATTTCTACGGGCATCATCAAGAAACACACAAAGAAAATCATAAAATCCATCAACGTTAAACAGCCCAATTGGTTTTTGGTGTATGTTCAGGTTCGCCCAAGATAATACTATAAATATTTCCTCCAATGTGCCCAAGCCATCTGACAAAGCGATAAAAGCATCAGCACAATTAATCATTTCCACTAGTCGCTCGGACATACCTGACACGATCAGTTCATCTCCGTTTGATGATCCAATAAGATTTGCCTCTGCCAAGGGTTTTGGAATGATTCCCAAATCGTGACTGCCTCCTTCCTGTACAGCCTTTGAAACGATCCCCATAAGTCCAAGATTACCTCCGCCATATACTAAGTGCATATTCCTTGCTGCTAAGACTCGACCCAATTCTTGTGATGCCTCTACGTATTGTGGCTTAGTACCAACACTACTACCACAAAACACACAGATGTTCTCAACTCGTCTTCTTGAAGTGGAAAAGGGTGAGTAATAATAACACTAGTATATTCCAAAGGACGATTGTTAGCTAAATAATAAAAGAAAGCTTGAAAGGTCAAAAAGTCTGGATCATGTCTACGAAAATAAAGATAATTACAACAGAAAAGTGAATCAAAGCAATAATTAAGGCAACAGAATTGTGTACACAATACGCCATTCGCTTAGTATAAATTCATTAGGATGCGTCTCAAGAATCCATTCCTTACTCAGCCATCGCTAATGAATTATCTCTTATCTTTGCCAAACACCATTCCTTCTGTCTTAAAATGCTCCGTTTGTGCTTTTCCCTACAAAAATAACACACAAAATTAAAAAATTCTACAACATGTATACACAAAATATGAAAACAGAAATTACAACAAAGTGCATGGGTTGCCTCCCTGCTAGCGCTAAATTTTTCGTCTTCAGCCAGACGTGACTGAAATTTCATCTGTTAAGGAGGTTTCAATGTCGTTTTGGATGTCTGATTAAAGACAATCCTGTGAGCGTTGCTTTTGAAGGGTCTCTTCCAACGGTAAAGTGGCAAAAAGAATTTTGTCATTTTTCGTGTTTGTGCCACCTTTTTTATCTTTGTTGCTCCAGTGGTTCCTGAAAAGAAAGAATTAAAATCAGGAGGTCTCGTATGGTGCTTGACTTTGAATGAAAGTTCCATTCTGTCAAGCTTCTGGGTGATATCTTCGAATTGTACTCCCCAAAACAGTGATGTTTCTTCTGAATGCTCTGGATCTTTAATAAGTTCAGACATTTGCTCATCTATTTGCTCTACTTCTTGCTCCACATTTTCTTCACAGATGTATTTTAAAATTTCCTCGTTCAGTTCTTCATCTGTCATCTGTGAAAAACATGCTCCATAAGTGTCAACCTTATGATGTAAATATGTTTCTGACATTAGGTCTTCATCCTCTGATACGACTGGAATGGATGGTTCAGGTAGATCTTCATCAAACATCATGGTAAAACATGCTCTAAGATCTTCATTTTGAGGATTGAAAGTTTGATCCTCCGTTGTTGGTGCAGTTGGTACAAATAGATCAGCTTCATCCTCGTCAGAATCTGAATAATAAAAATCAAATTGAGACTTCGTTGGTTTGGGTTCCCGAACTAATACCTCAGATTCCTAATACTGCTCAGCCTTCTCCTTTTCTAAAGTGTCATCGTGAAATGCTTGGTACTCGAAGGCTTCATCAATGTCATCTGAAAATGGTCCTTGAGGTATGTAGCTCTGGTTTTCTGTTAATTGTCTCACTTGATCTGTCATCCTCTGAATAGATGCTGATTGTCTCTGAATACTTTCGAGTTGATTCTGGAATGTTTCAAGCATTGTATCAAACTTTTCATCTCGTTTCCTGAACAAATCTTTGAGCATGTCAATCATCTGATCTTCTTCTGATTGTTGATAAAGATCATTGTAGGTGGGTGGTGGATAAGATGGAAAATGTGGTTCTGTGAAATGTGATGGCTCGTCATACTATGAAGGATCTTGATAGCTCTGCCACCCTGGATGGTAGTTGTATTCGCAATAATCTCTAGGGTGGTTACCATTACATATGTCACATCTCCCCATTGCGTCTTGTTGTGCAAATGTGGTATTGCTTGGTGTAGGCACTGCATTTTTGCATATAAGTCCCTATGATGAGTCTCATTTGGAGGCACTACATTTTAAGTCACGGAAGTCACGAGAAACGGACGTCGGAAGGGGAAATTCAGAATAAGTACGTCATCAGATTCATTTCACAAGTTCAATGTTTTCGTTCGTGCTGCGTTCGTTACTTTTTTCAAACGTCAAACAGATTGTGGGCGTTCGTGCCGCGTTCGAGGAGGCGTTCGAACGGTGTCGGTAATTTTGGTTTTGCTGCTAGCCTCACACCCATGCCCAATTAACCTACCAAAGCCCATAAAACACATCCCAATTAATAAAACACATGAGAAATTAAATTAAATCTTAATTAAATTAAACATTGAATTAAATAAAATATTTAAACCATTCACCAATTAAATAAAACATAAAATATAATCATACCTAATTAAGACAAATCAAATATATTAACTTCCTAACTAAACAAAATCACATACTAAATTAAAAGGATGTCATGCCTAATTAAAATCAATCATAACCAATTAAAAATGTTGTATTCCTAATCTAAACCAAATTTGTCCCCCATCAAATCCCTTGCTTTCCTTGTCCAACACCAAATCAAATCCTCCCTTTAATGCCAAATCCCATTCCTTGTGAGGCAAGGTGAAACCCTAACCCTTCCCTATATAAACAACACTAAACCAAAGCCATTCGGCTCTCTCTCACGACCACACACACGGTAAAGACCAAAAATAAACCCTAACCTTCATAAGCACTCAACACGTCCCACCTTCACCACACAACCCCGTGAACCTTCGCCTATCACCTTCGAACATCACCTAAACAATCAAAAACGTAAACAGATCAGCCCCTCACACCCCAAAACAGTGACGAAACTACCCAAAACAGTCACCGAAAAACCTTAAAAGCAGTAACATAAAAAACAGCAACCCAAACTCCCCTAAAAAAAAACGCAAAAACAGTCCATTAATAGACCTGAAACGGAGACCAAACAGCAGGAAAACAGGAGCAAATCGGAGTCAAAAGCAGCAGCAAAAGATGGAGAACGACGACTCTAAATAGTGAGACAACAAACGAGAGCAGTGAACCAGTGAACCGGAAGAGTTGCGGAGCATCCACCCTTCCGACGATCGTGTGCCGTACATCCGAGAGGTGATTTAAAAGGTTAGACCTGATGGTACTTTTCACACTCATCTTTATTTGATTTTTGTTATTTATCTTGATTGTATTTTAATTATTTGTTGAATCTTGTTTGTGTATGATGTGTGTTGTGGGTATTGGATGAATGGAAAAGTGTCGTCTCTTGTGGTATATAGGATGGAAACCCGGACATAAATTTCATAGCCGATTCCGAATGGACGGTAGTATGATCTGTACTCGGGATACAACTCCACGTACCACTTGAGTAAACGGCACATTCTTTTGTTTTATGTTGCTTCGGTTTATTTATTTTTTCGTTATTTGAATTCTGCATGTTGCTTATTTATGCATGATTCAATCGAGCGCATGGGCTTAGTAAGTGCAATGAAATATCCCTTATTGGGAGGGGTTTAAAGCCCTTTACCACGATGTTTTTCTGCGTCGGTTGATGTGTGTTCGGTTGAATGCAAGATACGTTCAATCGAGCATACTAAGTTTGATATTATTGTTTTTTAGTTCTTTGTATGCATGATTCAATCGAGCGCATGGGCTTAGTAAGTGCAATGAAAGATCCCTTATTGGGAGAGGTTAAAGCCCTTTACCATGATGCTTTGCCGCGCGGGTTGATGTGTGTTCGGTTGAATGCAAGATACGTTCAATCGAGCATACTAAGCTTGACGTTATTGTCTTTATTCTTTGTGTTGCATGCATCAGGTCTGTTTCCGTTCGAACACGTTTTACAAACGCTACGCGAACGCACACGCACTTTCTTGGTCTTATCATGCATCGGGTCTGGTTCCGTTCGAACGTGTTCTCGAACGCTATATGAACGGGAACCTTCTGTTTACCGTTCGAACGCGTTTTACGAACGCTACTCGAACGCGCATGCATTTTGTATCATCAGGTCTGGTACCGTTCAAACGCGTTATCAAACGCTACACGAACGTGAACCTTATGTTTACCGTCCGAACGCGTTTACGAACGTCACACGAACGCGCACACACTGAACTGAGTCTATCTTATCATATTCATGCATAATCGCCTCTTGGTTGATCTTTCTTGTATTATGTAGCCAATCATATTATTTGTATTCCTGCATTTATCCATTCTATGTGTTCTTGGGATGATATTCAAGCATGATTAGGCTGTTAGCATGTTATTTGGTTAATATGTTCATGAGATAGTACTCAAGCATGATTAGGTTGTTCTTAGTTTTCCATATCATATGATTGAGAAACGTTCATAAGATTGCCATGAGATGTTGCATGTTGTGATGAACTTGTTGAGGTATGCATATGAATTTAGAAGCATGATCCTATTGGAAATAAGTGTTACCTAAACTTGATTAAATTATTACATAAATCCTTTCATTACAAGTGACATAAGTAAGGGACCATTTCGAACCCAACGGTTTGAGGTCTTCCCTTGCGAGGGGTGAGCGCAGCCTTAAATCATATTTTCCCGGTTCACACCGGGTGGTGACTCCATTATTCTCCGATTTAGTCCCCCGTGGCTACTCCGTACTAACGACCAGGCCGCGAGCCCAGGATAGCATGCGTCGTCCAGTTCCTGTGTCCCCACAGTCTGGCGACTCCACTGGGGATAGAGAATCGGCCCCGAATATTGTCTTGTAATGTTTGGATTTATGTTTTAATTGACCGTGTCTATAGTGGATAAAATGGGGGTTTAATCAAAGGCATTTTAAGGCTAGGTAATGGTTTGGTGTCTTCCTTCATTCACTACCTTTCTAGAAGGAAAAGTTGTGAAGGCACCTATATGGCCATCTACTCGTAGCCTATTGTGATGGACTAATTTGAAGGACTCGTTGTTTATTCCTGACACCAAGCGATAAAAGCCTAAGAGGCTTGGGTATTTAAGTGAGCCTCGCTCCACCTTCCCTCTGGGGAATCTACAACGGGAAATCCATTTGACAGTTTGTCACACACCATAGCTCATTGGCACGTACCTTAGTGTATAAAAAAGGGTGTGCTCACTTGGTTGCTCGAACCCTTGATTGGGGAGACCTAGTTATGGGCCATCCTTCGCCGATGAGAGCCTTTGTCTACACTCTTACGAACCCACCCATAGACTGGGGTTGTATGGTTAAAGTAACAATTATTTCCTTGAGTATGTGCTTGTGGACCATCCTCATTTGGATGCAGGTGGACCATTGTCAGAAATGTGGACTTGCTGGGCCATTTAAATTGGGGCGAGTTCGTACCTTATGACCATTGGGCCCAAAGCTTCTGAAATGTTGATGGGCCATTCTGTAGAAATTATTGTTGTATGTTTGCATTATCTTTCTTTGTGCTTATGTTCGGAACATTACCATTTGGATTTAGTTGGGCTCCTTGCCATGAGATGTGTACTCGTTGGGCCATTTAAACTGGGAGAAGTTCACTCATATGACAGTTAGCCCAAAAGCTTCTAAAATGATAACGGGCCGATTTGTTTGAAAATTTTAGTTGATTTAATATGATATATATGTTACATGCATCTCATGCACCCCATGCATACATACATCATGTTAACCCTTGTGTACTGAAAGCCATCATAGATTCCCGTTGGGTTAGAAAAAAGGGAAGACTCACCAAAATACTGAGAACAGACATGAGTGAATCAGATATTGAGGTATCCCGGATAGATCAGTTGGAAAATGGTTTCGCTAAGATTACCGAACAGTTGCAAGCCTTGTCTACTGCCATGACAAATATGGCTGTGCCCCGTGCTGGGGGAAATTCTGAGAATGTGAGGCGTGATGAGCCTTCGAATGGGTTGGGGGATGATGTCCCCACTTTTGATGCTGACATGGCAGAATATGCAACAGGCAGAGTGATTGGGTCTCAGGCAGAATTTCAGAAGCTTCGGGATCAGGTTGAAACAGTTACCCGCAAAATGAGGGGTAAGAACGAGGATTTGCTAGATTATGAGGCAATGACCTTCGGAGAACAGCTTCCAGCTCAATTTAAAATGCCCGACATGGCCAAGTTTAACGGAACGGAGACCCGAGGGTCCATCTGCAGCAATATGTCTCAGTCATGAGTTCAATGGGCCTATCACAGCGCCAAGTCCAAAAGATGTTTGGGATGTCACTCGAGGGGCACCTGTGGTTTGGTATCATAGCTTTAAGAAGAAGGTTAAGGAAGATTGGAAGGAACTAGTTGATGCTTTTCTGAAGCAGTATGTTACAGACTTAGAAATTGACTTGTCACTCAGTGATTTGGAGAACACTAAGCAGAAGCCGGAAGAAAGCTTCAAGGAGTATGTAGACCGCTGGAGAAGCCAGCTTCTGAAAATGCAGACTCGGGCCTCTGAGAAGGACCAGATTAAAGTGATCATCAAGGGCACTAAGCCCTCGATCTACAGCGAGTTGAGGAGGATGACCTCCATGATTGCTGATTTCCGACAGTTGAGGGAAACTGTCATGGACATTGAAGAAGAGGAGGCGGAAAACCGGAAGTTTTATGGCCAGAATAGAAGGAATTTTGGGGGACATCCTGAAGCCAAGTCTTCCAGTGCTGAGGTCACTGCCATCAGGAACAGACGTTTCTCCAACTTTGGTAGACCTCTATCAAAGGTGTTTGAGAAATTGAAGATGCAAGGACTCCTGAAACCCTTGGAACCTAAACCACTCCCTCCCCGCCCTGTGCCGCACTACCTTGACTTGAACTTATTATGTTTTTTTCACCAGCAAAAGGGTCACGAAACTGACAACTGCCCCCGCCTTAGGCATGAGATCCAAGACCTGATTGACACCACAAAATACCTGACCCAGAAAGAGAGCAACCCAGCACACACATGAAAACTCTACCAAATTACCACTTGTCCCACCACCATGATCAACTTTGGCTTGCCTGAAACCTTTGTCCTCCAAACCCTCAACCACCAAGCTTCTCACATGGGGATAAGGGATAATAACAACGAAGAACTAGAGGCTGAGGAAGAGGCACTACTGTTTCTCCAAGTTTATCTTGCATTTTTAATAAAGACATTGATTTTGTTTGCTTGTTCGAACCTTTTTCCAACAATAATAAAGAAGTTCACTTCGCTTACTTGCCTGAATCACAACTTCTCAACTTGCAACATGAGTGCATTGACAAAAGCATTCAATTCTTTGTACTGATACTCAAAACGTAGGGAATCCTCAGAAGAAGCAAGCAGAAAAGATAAGTTGGCCATTCAGAAATTGGGAAATGAAGACAGTGAGACTGTTAGACTTGGAAAGGGAATGAGTTCACATAACCAATTAGTGTAGACAGATTGAAGCTGTAGTTTGCCTAAGGAAGAGAAGACCGGGCTGTCACTAAGGGAATTGACCGAAGACCTAACCCAACGGGATAGGTAACTCATGCATACATGCATACACGTAACACATTTTGCATCCTTTTTTTGTGTTTGTTTTGTTTTATATTAACAGGTTTCGAAGAAAGAAAGAGAGAGAAAAGCAGCAAAGGCAACCTAGTCAGAAACAGCAACAGTACAGTTTCAGGAACGAATCCAGGGAATAAATCTCTCAGAATTGGAATGAATCCGGGGAATGAATCTCTCAGATTTTGGAACGAATCCAGGGAATGAATCTCTCAGAATTTGGAATGAATCCGGGGAATGAATCTCTCAGATTTTGGAACGAATCCAGGGAATGAATCTCTCAGAATTTGGAACGAATTCAAGGAATGAATCTCTCAGAATTTGGAATGGATCCAGAGAATGAATCTCTCAGAGTTTGGAACGAATCCAGGGAATGAATCTCTCAGAATTTTGGAACGAATCCAGAGAATGAATCTCTCAAGAATTTGGAATGAATCCGGGGAATGAATCTCTCAGATTTTGGAACGAATCCAAGGAATGAATCTCTCAGAATTTTGGAATGAATCCCGAGGGTCGAGGCCCACATCAGTATCAGTTTGGGATGAATCCCGAGGGTCGAGGCCCACATCAGTATCAGTCTGGGGGCGAGGCCCATATCAGTAGCAGTTAGGGCCGAGGCCCACTTCAGCATCAGTTTTGGGGATGAGTCCCAGGGTCGAGGCCCACATCACTATCAGTTTTGGGGATGAGTCCCAGGGTCGAGGCCCACATCACTATCAGTTTTGGGGATGAGTCCTAGGGTTGAGGCCCATTGCATCACAAGCCGAGAATGTATCTCCAAGAATGGAAACACAGTTCGGGAATGGACCACCTCACGGTAATGGTTCGGGAATGGACCACATCACAGCGGTTCGGGAATGAACCAGGGGTCGCAGCACCTCACCACCCAAATCAACTCAACACGTGGAAAGTCAAGTGGCAGTTGGCGCGCCAGGTAAGTGAAAATGCATTGCATAACTTTGATAGGATTGTCACTGTTGCACATTACACAAGTCCCATCAATGTGGGGGCGACTGTAGGCACTGCATTTTTGCATATAAGTCTCTATGATGAGTCTCATTTGGAGGCACTACCTTTTAAGTCATGGAAGTCATGAGAAATGGACGTCGGAAGGGGAAATTCAGAATAAGTACGTCATCAGATTCATTTCACAAGTTCACTGTTTTCGTTCGTGCTGCGTTCGTTACTTCGTTCGAACGTCAAACAGATTGCGGGCGTTCGTGCCGCGTTCGAGGAGGCGTTCGAACGGTGTCGGTAATTCTGGTTTTGCTGCTAGCCTCACACCCAAGCCCAATTAACCCACCAAAGCCCATAAAACACATCCCAATTAATAAAACATGAGAAATTAAATTAAATCTTAATTAAATTAAACATTGAATTAAAATAAATATTTAAACCATTCACCAATTAAATAAAACATAAAATATAATCATACCTAATTAAGATAAATCAAATATATTAACTTCCTAACTAAACAAAATCACATACTAAATTAAAAGGATGTCATGCCTAATTAAAATCAATCATAACCAATTAAAAATATTGTATTCCTAATCTAAACCAAATTGTCCCCCATCAAATCCCTTGCTTTCCTTGTCCAACACCAAATCAAATCCTCCCTTTAATGCCAAATCCCATTCCTTGTGAGGCAAGGTGAAACCCTAACCCTTCCCTATATAAACAACACTAAACCAAAGCCATTCGGCTCTCTCTCACGACCACACACACGGCAAAGACCAAAAATAAACCCTAACCTTCATAAGCACCCAACAAGTCCCACCTTCACCACACAACCCCGTGAACCTTCACCTATCACCTTCGAACATCACCTAAACAATCAAAAACGTAAACAGATCAGCCCCTCACACCCCAAAACAGTGACGAAACTACCCAAAACAGTCACCGAAAAACCTTAAAAGCAGTAACATAAAAAACAGCAACCCAAACCCCCCTAAAAAAACGCAAAAACAGTCCACTAATAAACCTGAAACAGAGTCCAAACAGCAGGAAAACAGGAGCAAATCGGAGTCAAAAGCAGCAGCAAAAGATGGAGAAAGACGACTCCAAACAGTGAGACAACGAACGAGAGCAGTGAACCAGTGAACCGGAAGAGTCGC
Organism: Zanthoxylum bungeanum; assembly: GCA_019454045.1. Classification (NCBI taxonomy): domain Eukaryota; kingdom Viridiplantae; phylum Streptophyta; class Magnoliopsida; order Sapindales; family Rutaceae; genus Zanthoxylum; species Zanthoxylum bungeanum. The sequence continues at coordinate 151,669 of SKCR01010108.1, forward strand.
GGAGCATCCACCCTTCCGACGATCGTGTGCCGTACATCCGAGAGGTGATTTAAAAGGTTAGACCTGAGGGTACTTTTCACACTCATCTTTATTTGATTTTTGTTATTTATCTTGATTGTATTTTAATTATTTGTTGAATCTTGTTTGTGTATGATGTGTGTTGTGGGTATTGGATGAATGGAAAAGTGTCGTCTCTTGTGGTATATAGGATGGAAACCCGGACATAAATTTCATAGCCGATTTCGAATGGATGGTAGTATGATCTGTACTCGGGATACAACTCCACGTACCACTTGAGTAAACGGCACATTCTTTTGTTTTATGTTGCTTCGGTTTATTTATTTTTTCGTTATTTGAATTCTGCATGTTGCTTATTTATGCATGATTCAATCGAGCGCATTGGCTTAGTAAGTGCAATGAAATATCCCTTATTGGGAGGGGTTTAAAGCCCTTTACCACGATGCTTTGCTGCGCCGGTTGATGTGTGTTCGGTTGAATGCAAGATACGTTCAATCGAGCATACTAAGTTTGATATTATTGTTTTTTAGTTCTTTGTATGCATGATTCAATCGAGCGCATGGGCTTAGTAAGTTCAATGAAAGATCCCTTATTGGGAGGGGTTAAAGCCCTTTACCACGATGCTTTGCCGCGTGGGTTGATGTGTGTTCGGTTGAATGCAAGATACGTTCAATCGAGCATACTAAGCTTGACGTTATTGTCATCAGGTCTGTTTTCGTTCGAACGCGTTCTCGAACGATATACAAACGCGAACCTTCTGTTTTCCGTTCGAACGCGTTTTACAAACGCTACGCGAACGCACACGCACTTTCTTGGTCTTATCATGCATCAGGTCTGGTTCCGTTCGAACGCGTTATCAAACGCTACACGAACGCGAACCTCATGTTTACCGTTCGAACGCGTTTACGAACGCCACACAAACGCGCACACACTGAACTGAGTCTGTCTTATCACATTCATGCATAATCACCTCTTGGTTGATCTTTCTTGTATTATGTAACCAATCATATTATTTGTATTCCTGTATTTATCCATTCTATGTGTTCTTGGGATGATATTCAAGAATGATTAGGCTGTTAGCATGTTATTTGGTTAATATGTTCATGAGATAGTACTCAAGCATGATTAAGTTGTTCTTAGTTTTCCATATCATATGATTGAGAAACGTTCATAAGATTTCCATGAGATGTTGCATGTTGTGATGAACTTGTTGAGGTATGCATATGAATTTAGAAGCATGAACCTCTTGGAAATAAGTGTTACTTAAACTTGATTAAATTATTACATAAATCCTTTCATTACAAGTGACATAAGTAAGGGACCATTTCGAACCCAACGGTTTGAGGTCTTCCCTTGCGAGGGGTGAGTGGAGCCTTAAATCACATTTTCCCGGTTCACACCGGGTGGCGACTCCATTATTCTCCGGTTTAGTCCCCCGTGGCTACTCCGTACTCCCGACCAGGCCGCGAGCCCGGGACAGCATGCGTCGTCCAGTTCCTGTGTCCCCACAGTCTGGCGACTCCACTGGGGATAGAGAATCGGCCCCGAATATTGTCTTGTAATGTTTGGATTTATGTTTTAATTGACCGTGTCTATAGTGGATAAAATGGGGGTTTAATCAAAGGCATTTTAAGGCTAGGTAATGTTTTGGTGTCTTCCTTCATTCACTACCTTTCTAGAAGGAAAAGCTGTGAAGGCACCTTTATGGCCATCTACTCGTAGCCTATTGTGATGGACTAATTTGAAGGACTCGTTGTTTATTCCTGACACCAAGCGATAAGAGCCTAAGAGGCTTGGGTATTTAAGTGAGCCTCGCTCCACCTTCCCTCTGGGGAATCTACAACGGGAAATCCATTTGACAGTCCGTCACACACCATAGCTCATTGGCACGTACCTTAGTGTATAAAAAAGGGTGCGCTCACTTGGTTGCTCGAACCCTTGATTTGGCAGACCTAGTTGTGGGCCATCCTTTGCCGATGATAGCCTTTGTCTACACTCTTGCGAACCCACCCATAGACCGGGGTTGTATGGTTAAAGTAACAATTATTTCCTTGAGTATGTGCTTGTGGACCATCCTCATTTGGATGCAGTTGGACCATTGTCAGAAATGTGGACTTGCTGGGCCATTTAAATTGGGGCGAGTTCGTACCTTATGACCATTGGGCCCAAAGCTTCTGAAATGTTGATGGGCCATTCTGTAGAAATTATTGTTGTATGTTTGCATTATCTTTCTTTGTGCTTATGTTCGGAATATTACCATTTGGATTTAGTTGGGCTCCTTGCCATGAGATGTGTACTCGTTGGGCCATTTAAACTGGGACATTCACTCCTATGACAGTTAACCCAAAAGCTTCTAAAATGATAACGGGCCGATTTGTTTGAAAATTTTAGTTGATTTAATATGATATATATGTTACATGCATCTCATGCACCCCATGCATACATACATCATGTTAACCCTTGTATACTGAAAGCCATCATAGATTCCCGTTGGGTTAGAAAAAAGGGAAGACTCACCAAAATACTGAGAACAGACATGAGTGAATCAGATATTGAGGTATCCCAGATAGATAAGTTGGAAAATGGTTTCGCCAAGATTACTGAACAGTTGCAAGCCTTGACTACTTCCATGACAAATATGGCCGTGCCCCGTGCTGGGGGAAATTCTGAGAATGTGAGGCGTGATGAGCCTTCGAATGGGTTGGGGGATGATGTCCCCACTTTTGATGATGACATGGCAGAATATGCAACATGCAGAGTGATTGGGTCTCAGGCAGAATTTCAGAAGCTTCGGGATCTGGTTGAAACAGTTACCCGCAAAATGAGGGGTAAGAACGAGGATTTGCTAGATTATGAGGCAATGACCTTCGGAGAACAGCTGCCAGCTCAAATTAAAATGCCCGACATGGCCAAGTTTAACGGGAACGGAGACCCGAGGGTCCATCTGCAGCAATATGTCTCAGTCATGAGTTCAATGGGCCTATCACAGCGCCAAGTCCAAAAGATGTTTGGGATGTCACTCGAGGGGGCACCTGTGGTTTGGTATCATAGCCTTAAGAAGAAGGTTAAGGAAGATTGGAAGGTACTAGTTGATGCTTTTCTGAAGCAGTATGTTACAGACTTAGAAATTGACTTGTCACTCAGTGATTTGGAGAACACAAAGCATAAGCCGGAAGAAAGCTTCAAGGAGTATGTAGACCGCTGGAGAAGCCAGCTTCTGAAAATGCAGACTCGGGCCTCTGAGAAGGACCAGATTAAAGTGATCATCAAGGGCACTAAGCCCTCGATCTACAGCGAGTTGAGGAGGATGACCTCCATGATTGCTGATTTCCGACAGTTGAGGGAAACTGTCATGGACATTGAAGAAGAGGAGGCGGAAAATCGGAAGTTTTATGGCCAGAATAGAAGGAATTTTGGGGGACATCCTGAAGCCAAGTCTTCCAGTGCTGAGGTCACTGCCATCAGGAACAGACGTTTCTCCAACTTGGGTAGACCTCTATCAAAGGTGTTTGAGAAATTGAAGATGCAAGGACTCCTGAAACCCTTGGAACCTAAACCACTCGCCAGCCCTGTGCCGCACTACCTTGACTTGAACTTATTATGTTATTTTCACCAGCAAAAGGGTCACGAAACTGACAACTGCCCCCGCCTTAGGCATGAGATCCAAGACCTGATTGACACCCACAAAATACCTGACCCAGAAAGAGAGCAACCCAGCACACACATGAATCCTCTACCAAATTACCACTCTGTCCCACCACCATGATCAACTTTGGCTTGCCTGAAACCTTTGTCCTCCAAACCCTCAACCACCAAGCTTCTCACATGGGGATAAGGGATAATAACAACGAAGAACTAGAGGCTGAGGAAGAAGGCACTACTGTTTCTCCAAGTTTATCTTGCATTTTTAATAAAGACATTGATTTTGTTTGCTTGTTCGAACCTTTTCTCAACAATAATAAAGAAGTTCACTTCGCTTACTTGCCTGAATCACAACTTCTCAACTTGCAACATGAGTGCATGTGACAAAAGCATTCAATCTTTGTACTGTGATACTCAGAACGTAGGGAATCCTCAGAAGAAGCAACAGAAAAGATAAGTTGGCCATTCAGAAATTGGGAAATGAAGACAGTGAGACTGTTAGACTTGGAAAGGGAATGAGTTCACATAACCAATTAGTGTAGACAGATTGAAGCAGTACTTTGCCTAAGGAATAGAAGACCGGGCTGTCACTAAGGGAATTGACCGAAGACCTAACCCAACGGGATAGGTAACTCATGCATACATGCATACACGTAACACATTTTGCATCCTTTTTTGTGTTTGTTTTGTTTTATATTAACAGGTTTCGAAGAAAGAAAGAGAGAAAAGTAGCAAAGGCAACCTAGTCCGAAACAGCAACAGTACAGTTTCAGGAACGAATCCAGGGAATGAATCTCTCAGAATTTGGAATAAATCCGGGGAATGAATCTCTCAAATTTTGGAACGAATCCATGGAATGAATCTCTCAGAATTTGGAACGAATCCAGGGAATGAATCTCTCAGAATTTGGAATGAATCCGGGGAATGAATCTCTCAGATTTTGGAACGAATCCAGGGAATGAATCTCTCAGAATTTGGAACGAATCCAGGGAATGAATCTCTCAGAATTTGGAATGGATCCAGGGAATGAATCTCTCAGAGTTTGGAACGAATCCAGGGAATGAATCTCTCAGAATTTTGGAACGAATGCAGAGAATGAATCTCTCAAGAATTTGGAATGAATCCGGGGAATGAATCTCTCAGATTTTGGAACGAATCCAAGGAATGAATCTCTCAGAATTTTGGAATGAATCCCGAGGGTTGAGGCCCACATCAGTATCAGTTTGGGATGAATCCCGAGGGTCGAGGCCCACATCAGTATCAGTCTGGGGGCGAGGCCCATATCAGTAGCAGTTAGGGCTGAGGCCCACTTCAGCATCAGTTTTGGGGATGAGTCCCAGGGTCGAGGCCCACATCACTATCAGTTTTGGGGATGAGTCCCAGTGTCGAGGCCCACATCACTATCAGTTTTGGGGATGAGTCCTAGGGTTGAGGCCTATTGCATCACAAGCCGAGAATGTATCTCCAAGAATGGAAACACGGTTCGGGAATGGACCACCTCACGGTAACGGTTCGGGAATGGACCACATCACAGCAGTTCGGGAATGAACCATGGGTCGCAGCACCTCACCACCCAAATCAACTCAACACGTGGAAAGTCAAGTGGCAGTTGGCGCGCCAGGTAAGTGAAAATGCATTGCATAACTTTGATAGGATTGTCACTGTTGCACATTACACAAGTCCCATCAATGTGGGGGCGACTGTAGGCACTGCATTTTGCATATAAGTCCCTATGATGAGTCTCATTTGGAGGCACTACCTTTTAAGTCATGGAAGTCATGAGAAATGGACGTCGGAAGGGGAAATTCAGAATAAGTACGTCATTAGATTCATTTCACAAGTTCACTGTTTTCGTTCGTGCTGCGTTCGTTACTTCGTCGAACGTCAAACAGATTGCGGGCGTTCGTGCCGCGTTCGAGGAGGCGTTCGAACGGTGTCGGTAATTCTGGTTTTGCTGCTAGCCTCACACCCAAGCCCAATTAACCCACCAAAGCCCATAAAACACATCCCAATTAATAAAACACATGAGAAATTAAATTAAATCTTAATTAAATTAAACATTGAATTAAATAAAATATTTAAACCATTCACCAATTAAATAAAACATAAAATATAATCATACCTAATTAAGACAAATCAAATATATTAACTTCCTAACTAAACAAAATCACATACTAAATTAAAAGGATGTCATGCCTAATTAAAATCAATCATAACCAATTAAAAATATTGTATTCCTAATCTAAACCAAATTTATCCCCCATCAAATCCCTTGCTTTCCTTGTCCAACACCAAATCAAATCCTCCCTTTAATGCCAAATCCCATTCCTTGTGAGGCAAGGTGAAGCCCCAACCCTTCCATATATAAACAACACTAAACCAAAGCCATTCGGCTATCTCTCACGACCACACACACGGCAAAGACCAAAAATAAACCCTAACCTTCATAAGCACTCAACACGTCCCACCTTCACCACACAACCCCGTGAACCTTCGCCTATCACCTTCGAACATCACCTAAACAATCAAAAACGTAAACAGATCAGCCCCTCACACCCCAAAACAGTGACGAAACTACCCAAAACAGTCACCGAAAAACCTTAAAAGCAGTAACATAAAAAACAGCAACCCAAACCCCCCTAAAAAAATGCAAAAACAGTCCACTAATAGACCTGAAACGGAGACCAAATAGCAGGAAAACAGGAGCAAATCGGAGAGTCTAAAGTAGCAGCAAAAGATGGAGAACGACGACTCCAAACAGTGAGACAACGAACGAGAGCAGTGAACCAGTGAATCGGAAGAGTTGCGGAGCATCCACCCTTCCGACGATCGTGTGCCGTACATCCGAGAGGTGATTTAAAAGATTAGACCTGATGGTACTTTTCACACTCATCTTTATTTGATATTTGTTATTTATCTTGATTGTATTTTAATTATTTGTTGAATCTTGTTTGTGTATGATGTGTGTTGTGGGTATTGGATGAATGGAAAAGTGTCGTCTCTTGTGGTATATAGGATGGAACCCCGACATAAATTTCACTTGAGTAAACAACACATTCTTTTGTTTTATGTTGGTTCGGTTTATTTATTTTTTTGTTATTTGAATTATGCATGTTTTTTATTTATGCATGATTCAATCGAGCGCATGGGCTTAGTAAGTGCAATAAAATATTCCTTATTGGGAGGGGTTTAAAGCCCTTTACCACGATGCTTTGCTGCGCCGGTTGATGTGTGTTCGGTTGAATGCAAGATACGTTCAATCGAGCATACTAAGTTTGATATTATTGTTTTTTAGTTCTTTGTATGCATGATTCAATCGAGCGCATGGGCTTAGTAAGTGCAATGAAAGATCCCTTATTGGGAGGGGTTAAAGCCCTTTACCACGATGCTTTGCCGTGCCGGTTGATGTGTGTTCGGTTGAATGCAAGATACGTTCAATCGAGCAAACTAAGCTTGATGTTATTGTATTTATTCTTTGTGTTGCATGCATCAGGTCTATTTCCGTTCGAATGCGTTCTCGAACTCTATACGAACGCGAACCTTCTGTTTCCCGTTCGAACGCGTTTTACAAACTCTACGCGAACGCACACGCACTTTCTTGGTCTTATCATGCATCAGGTCTGGTTCCGTTCGAACGCGTTCTCGAACGCTATACGAACGCGAACCTTCTGTTTATTGTTCGAACGCGTTTTACGAACGCTACTCGAACGCGCATGCATTTTGTATCATCATGTCTGGTACCGTTCGAATGCGTTATCAAACGCTACACGAACGCGAACCTTCTGTTTACCGTTAGAACCCGTTTACGAACGCCACACGAATTAGCACACACTGAACTGACTCTGTCTTATCATATTCATGCATAATCGCCTCTTGGTTGATCTTTCTTGTATTATGTAGCCAATCATATTATTTGTATTCCTGCATTTATCCATTCTATGTGTTCTTGGGATGATATTCAAGCATGATTAGGCTATTAGCATGTTATTTGGTTAATATGTTCATGAGATAGTACTCAAGCATGATTAGGTTATTCTTAGTTTTCCATATCATATGATTGAGAAACGTTCATGAGATTGCCATGAGATGTTCCATGTTGTGATGAACTTGTTGAGGTATGCATATGAATTTAGAAGCATGATCCTCTTGGAAATAAGTGTTACTTAAACTTGATTAAATTATTACATAAATCCTTTCATTACAAGTGACATAAGTAAGGGACCATTTCGAACCCAACGGTTTGAGGTCTTCCCTTGCGAGGGGTGAGTGCGGCCTTAAATCACATTTTCCCGGTTCACACCGGGTGGCGACCCATTATTCTCTCGGTTTAGTCCCCCGTGGCTACTCCGTACTCCCGACCGGGCCGCGAGCCCGGACAGCATGCGTCGTCCAGTTCCTGTGTCCCCACAGTCTGGCGACTCCACTGGGGATAGAGAATCGGCCCCGAATATTGTCTTGTAATGTTTGGATTTATGTTTTAATTGACCGTGTCTATAGTGGATTTATCTTCATTAATATAATATATTAACTTGTGATTATTTTACCAACCAGCCATATAGGCGGTAACCTGATTAAGTCAAATTAAGTCCAACTAGCCATAAAAGGCGGAACCAAAATAAACCTGCCATATAAGCGGTAAGAGAATTTAATTACCAACCGACCAATCTGGTGGTATCCTTGATTAGTCAGTTTAAACCAGATTAAAATGAATTACCAACCGACCAATCTGGCAGTATACTTTTTAAGTCAATATTTTAAATAGTGAATATATTATTTTTAAGGGAGATTAATCTAAATAATAACAGTAAAGATTACCTTTCACCCTAGCTGGGGAAGTTACCTCCTCATGGTGAATAGTAAGAACTGTAAAAAGTAAGAAAGTAAATTAATATATTACAAAATGTAATTAAAATTATTTACAAAACTAAAAAAACTAAAAACTAAAAGACACTAGAGAGAGAAACTCCCTTTTTACATCAAAGAGATGAGAGAGAGTGGTACAACTGAAACTGGAATTTCGCGCTCTATTTATAGGCTTCAGTAAGGGTCACGCGTCGCGACGCTCGTTTGGTTGACGTGGCAGCTTCTGGTTCGTCGGTTGAAGATTCTGGATAAGGTGATAATGTGACACGTGGCAAGGTGGTTGGGGCTCAATTATTGTGACACGTGGCGGCTTCTGATTGGTCGGCTAGATTCTTATCCTCCACGTGTCAGATACATAAGAGAGTCAATGATTGATGCTGACGTGGCATTGACGTGGTGACACGTGGCAATTTGACTGTCGTCACCATAGAATTACAACACGTGGCATGCTGTGATTGGTTGATGATGACGTGGTGATGATGTGGCAGTTTGACTCGGTCAACCTGGTGATATGGATGATGACGTGGCAATGACATGTGGCGATGGCGACTGTCGGCACCGTAGGATGATGACATGTGGCACGGCGCACGTTAGCAGATCGACTGTGATGGTGACACGTGGCACGGTGCACGTTAGCAAAGTCAAACTTTTCTCAGATTCTGATTTTTGGACCCGACGCACGTTAGTACTGTTCGGCGCACGTTAGGCGTCGTGACGCTGAAAATTACCAAAATGCCTTTTTCGTCCAATTTTCACTGTTTTGGCCCAAATCACCTCGAGAGTGTCCTGAAACTTTATTTATCTACAAAATAACACAAACACATCAAAATATTCACAAAACTCAAGAAACTATACAAAATATTAAGTTAAATGAGTGGGAAATAGTGATAGATTTATCACTCATCACACCTACGCTGTTTATTTTTTTGGTCAGTCTGAGGTATGTGATATATCACCCATTATGCATTATCTTATTTTTGTCTTTTTTTATTTTATTAAGGACTTGGCGCGGGACACTGTTATCAAGCTCCTTAGGGTCGTCGGAGGTCGAATATTTTCCATCTTTGGCTAAGCCCTTAGTGAAATTGTTCAAAATATAGGCTCGGGGCTGGGTTGCCTCCCGCCGAGGCCTTTGTTTGAGATTACAGGCTCGAGGCTGGGTTGCGTCTCGTCGAGGCCTTTTTTTGGGATTACAAACTCGGGGTTTGGTTGCGTCCCACCGAGGCTTTTGTTTGAGATTACAAGCTCGGGATTGGGTTGCATCCCGCCGAAGACTTTGTTTGAGATTACAGGCTCGAGGCTGGGTTGTGTCTCGCCGATGCCTTTATTTGAGATTACTGGCTTGGGGACGGGTTATGTCCCGCCGAGGTCTTATGATATTTGATGACGTGGGGTCAGAATTTCTCCCTCATGGTAAAGTTCTCTATGGCATTAGGATGGGACATTCCCTTGTGGCCAAGTGTTGTTCGCGGCTCGGGGTCGGGTTATATCCCACCGAGACCTTATGATATTTGATGACATGTGGTCGGAATTTCTCCCTCATGGTCAAGTTCTGTGTGGCACAAGAAGAGAACATTCCCTTGTGGCCAAGTGTTGTTCGTGGCTCGGGGTCGGGTTATGTCCCACCGATGCCTTATGATATTTGATGACATGGGGTCATAATTTCTCCCCCATAGTCAAATTTTGTGTGGCATAAAGAGGGAACAATCCCTTGTGGCCAAGTATTGTTTATGGCTCGGGGTCGGGTTATGTCCTACTGAGACCTTATGAAATTGGATGATATGGGGTCGGAATTTCTCCCTCATGGTCAAGTTCTTTGTGGCACAAGAAATGGACATTTCTGTTAGGGTTGGTGCTCGGAGTGCCAATCCGGATCGTATTTATGTCCGATTCATGAATACGAACAATGTCTTTTTCCATAATATTACTTATTTAATGGTATCACCTCTTGTCTTTTATATACATATTCGATCTAATTACGATTAGATATCTAATTATGATTATATTGAAACTAAATATGATTTAGTGATACATGTATATTAGACAAAGACCCTAAGATTTACAATGTAGTGCGCATATACAATGTAGTTTGTAATTGATATTGGGAAGCGTCACTATAAGTTGTATATCCTTAAATAAAGTTCCTGGTCAAGATTTACTAACACGGGTTGGTTAGTAAAATACACTGAAACCAGTACATGTCATATATTGTGACTTGGTCTGATGGTTTATCCCAATGAACCATGAGTCTCGGGAGACTCGTATAGACATGTAGGTGTTTATTTGATAAACACTGAACGACTCACTGAAGATTTCCTAATAGATGGTACACCAACGTCAATAGGAATCTTCTCGAGTTGAGCGAGCATAGTGGTCCTTCGACTTGAGATACCATAATGGATATATGATTTATCCTCCATACTTTGATGGCAGTCACGTCACTGATCTATTAAGATCAGACCTCCGCCTGTTTGTTGGGTGTGGACTGATGCTCATGATATCAAGTGCGTATCAAGATAGAATCCGTCAGTCCTGTGTACAGGGCATAGGTTTCCTACACGTGTTTGCGATCTAGTAAATTCATGGCCGTGGTATAACTTCGGAAGCGAGTCCCGAGTGTTATTTTTAGATCGTAAATTTGAAAGTCGATTATATTATACCATAAGGATTTGACGTTCTTATCTATATCCCATATATAATATGGATAGCCTGTGACGGAGGGATTATACATATGCAATGACCTCGACTTATATAGTTTAGCGATATTATATGTGGTCGTCATAATTCATGAGTGGGTGGATTATGCACACGATATTGTATTCCGTGATGGATAAACCTAAACTTAGAGAGTCCCACAATATGAAGTGTACTCGTTGAGCACTTAGGCAACGCGTTATGATTAATATAGATTATTTATGATACTTCACCGAATTAAATGAGTTAATTCGAATCGTTTAAATAGTTAAACGAAAATACATACAATAGAGGCATTTTGGTTAATTAATAATTAATGTGTATTTGTATTTGATATAAAATTTCATTTGATACATATTAATTAATTGTCAAATGAGACTTTGACACATGCCATTAATATATGTATTTTTTATTTAATGTAAATAAAAATACATATATAATAATAATAGTATTAATTAATTATTTAGATGTTTAAATGTTAAATATCTAGATAATTCAATTATTTCAATATTACATAAATGTCATGCAATATGTTTGATTATTATTGGTTACATATGACATGAATTTATTAAGCTTAAAGTTTACATCTTGGATTTGTCAACTTAAAAGCTTATTATTATTTAATTAGATTAAAAATGATCAAATGACCGAAATACCCTTATTTTACACCCAAAGTCGGTTTGGCCTAGCTTTATAAAGTGGAAAATTTTGTTTTCTCATTTCATTAACCTCCATGGTCAAATCCTTAGAGGATGAAAGCACCTAAAAATTTCTTTGGAGAAACAATGAAGAAAGTGAAGAAATCAAGAAAAAGTTTGAGGAAATTACAAGATTTCAAGGTAATCTTCAATAATCTTAAATTTAGAAAGCTTGTTGTTGGTCTCTAAGACATTCCAAGATCAATATAAGCAATGAAATAATGTGAATACAAAAGTAAAGTATGGCGGAATCATACTTACAAAGAGCAGATTTAGGATGCGTCAAATACAAAAAAATGTTCCTCCAAGTTTTCGGCCAAGCTCCACTTTTGGGGATGAGATCCAAGCTCCAAGCTTTTGAGTTGATTCCAAGCTTTGGGATGGTTTCCCTATTACCTTGGATGATTCCTTTGGTGTGCTAGCACTTAGAAAATTTGCAACAAATTTTCTATCTTCTCCTTGCAACTCTCGGCAATTGAGAGAAAAAGAAGAGGGAGAGTGTATTTTCTTGATGAAACCGTGAGGGAGAGAGAGTGAATGATTGAATTAATTGTGTTAATTGATTTCAAAAATCAAAATGAAAGATATACCAAATTTGGTAAAAGTCTTTCAATCATTACACACAAATGTGTTTTACAAGTCATCATCATGACTTCACAAAAACCCATCACCAAAAAGTAATTAAAGTGACAAGTGATGTGACACTTGATGTGACTTGTGGGCCCCACTTGATTCAAAATCCGAGTGGGCCCGCAACACATCTCGGGCTCGGGTTCGCTAATTCTGAATTGACGAATTATCTGTTGCGACGTAATTAAATCAAATTTAATTAAATAATTATGTCAAGCAAAATTACTATTCAGGTCGCTCGCGAATTAATTCTAAATTAATTCGTTTGCCCGAATTAAAATCTAATTTTAATTCTGCGTCGAAATCTAATTTCGTTTAAATATCGAATATATTATTTTTATCGATTAATTCCAAATTAATCGTTCTCTCTCTTCAAATAGTATTTATCCTAGATAAAATCTCTCCGTAATTAATCCTGATTAATTATGTTCGAATCATACGTCATCGGTGAATCTTCGGGAAGCGACCCAAGAGATCCCTGGATATGTTGACAGTAAATCCGGTCGTCGGACTATCCGAACACGTACGTACCTCGTACAACATTTTTTACCGATTTATGAGACATGGTTGGCTTCTAGCAAAACACCGTGCCTACCCAATTCTCCAGAAATATTCTTAATGGAATATATAATCTTTGTCAAGCGTATTATACGTAGTATTGCGTATTGCGATCCAGTATCAGATGTCACATGCAAGGCCTGAGGCTGGAATAGTGTATGCCCCGTACGAAACGATGAATCATATAGCAATGTCAACATAAAATTAGTATCAGCATAAGGATCATGTCATGATATATATCTGGTTGCAACCATTTAGAGTACCAGTTCTATATCCCTGCATGATCATCATCTCCATATGACTTAAGTGATACTTCCATCTTGACATCACACCTAATACACTACGATTCTCAATAAACCCAGAAGAGGCGTACACAGAACTTGTTAAAGTCATGGATGACCAAAACCAAAGCGTATTGATTGTCGCAAGTACTAACGATGTAAGTCTCAGGTTAAGACCAAATACACTTACCCTGATGCGGATTCCCATAGACACATAGTCATACTACCAATGGGATTCCGCTGGGTCTATCCAGAGCAAAGCTATTTTCGTACCATCGGTAAACACAACCTCCTTTCACACTTGCATAAGTATCCAATACTTAAATATATGAGAACTATGTCGTTACGTTTCCATAACACGCACAAGTACAATACTAGTCTATTCCGCATTATCGATGTCTAGTCTCGATAATACTACGACTAGAGATATTTAATGATTAAACCTTTATGGATTGATATTGTCTCATATCTTATAATTCGGAACTAATCATAAGGACTTTTATCATTTATATATTTAAGTAATCAAATTACAAAATGATAAAATGCAATTTACATTGCTACATAATTAATTTTTACAGAAACCACAATGTCTTTTACAAATAGTGACGCTATGGGTCATAATTGTCTAACAATCTCCCACTTGGCCTATAGCCAGTCACTCAAGCATCTAATACCTGAACTATGTACATGTCGATCAAACTTTTGCTGAGGAATAGCTTTCGTCAGCGGATCTGCAATATTGTCTTCTGATGCAACCTTCTCGATCTTCACATCGCCACGATGTATGATCTCACGAATCAGATGGAAACGTCGAAGAACATGCTTGGATCTTTGATGAGACCGTGGTTCCTTAGCCTGCGCTATAGCCCCGTTATTGTCATAATACAATGGAACAGACTCAGCTGCTAACGAAACTACAACCTAATCCAATTAGGAATTTACGGATCCAAACTGCCTCTTTTGCTACTTCAGCTGCAGCAATATACTCCGCTTCTGTTGTTAAATTGGCAACAGTCTCTTGCTTATTAGATTTCCAGCTTACTGCTCCGTTATTCAAACAAAATATATACCCGGATTGCGACTTACAGTCGTCTTTATCGGTTTGGAAACTTGCATCGGTATACCCAGTTACCTCAAGTTCTCCATCTCCATAGATTAAGAAAGCATCCTTAGTTCATCTAAATACTTAAGGATATTCTTAACTGCCATCCAGTAACCATCACCTGGATCGGCCTGATAGCGACTACACATGCTCAAAGCATACAAGACATCAGGTCGCGTTCATATCATGGCATACATGATCGATCCGACCGCCGAGGCGAACGGTATCCGACTCATGTTGTCTCTCTCATTTTGATTTTTAGGACACATGTCCTTAGATAGAGTGACGCCATGTTACACTAGCAACAATCCCCTCTTGAACTGATCCATGTTGAATCTCTTCAACACTTTGTCAATGTACGTGCTCTGGGAGAGTCCCAGCAGCTTTCTAGATCTATCCCGGTAGATCTTTATTCCTAGAATAAAGGCTGCTTCTCCCAGATCCTTCATGGAGAATTTTAATGAAAGCCAAGATTTCACCGATGTTAACATGGGAATGTCATTGCCAATAAGCAATACATCATCAACGTAAAGGACAATGAATGTAGTGTGCTCCCACTAACCTTCTTATATACACAAGGATCATCCTTGTTTTGCAACGAAATCATATTCTTTTATGATCTCATCAAAACGTTGGTTCCAAGAAAGCGATGCTTGCTTCAATCCATAAATGAATCGATTTAACTTACAAACCTTGTTTGCAAGTCTTGGTACGAAAAAACCGTCAGGCTGTTGCATATAAACATCATCCAAAAGGTTTCCGTTAAGGAAAGCGATTTTGACGTCCATCTGTCATATTTCGTAATCAAAATATGCAGCAAAAACAAGCATTATCCGAATGGATTTAATCCTGGCAACGGGTGAAAAAGTTTCATCGTAATCGACACCATGTCGTTGAAGATATCCTTTTGCTACAAGCCTAGCTTTGTACGTTTTTTATGTTGCCATCCATGTCGGTCTTCCTCTTGAAGACCCATTTGCAACCAATAGGCTTTACGCCTTCTGGTGCATCAACCAGTGTCCAAACTTGGTTGGTGTACATGGAATCCATTTTGGAATTCATGGCATCTTGCCATAAACTGGAGTCGATACCTTGTATCGCTTCCTCATACGTAGCCGGCTCATCTTCCTGAATAAGATTAATATCCACATGAGGTGAGATCAGAAACCCATACCTCTCAGGTTGTTTTCTGACTCTCTCCGACCTACGCGGTCCTTGTGTTTTCGAAGATTGTGGTACAGTCTCATCCCTGATGGACTATTCATGTTCCGTTAAGGATTATGTGCCAGGAACAGTATCACTCCGATTTTCATCTAGTTCTACTTTCCTCCCACTTATCACTGCATTTATGAATTCCTTCTCACGGAAGACCGCATGTAGAGCAACAAATACTTTATTCTCTTGTGGGTGATAGAAGTAATATCTTTTGGTTTCCCTAGGATATCCTACAAATAGGCATTTATCCGATTTGGGTTCAAGTTTGATACCTTCCAAATGTTTGACGTATGCCCAGCAACCCCAAATCTTCAGGAATGAGAAACCCGGTTTCTTTCCTGTCCATATTTCATACGTAGTCTGTTGAACAGACCTTTGACGGAACCTTATTCAAAATAAGTATTGCACTGTTCAATGCATATCCCCAGAAGGAAATAGGTAGCTCTGTGCGACTCATCATAGACCTTACCATGTCTAACAAAGTTTGGTTTCTCCGTTCGGACACACCATTTAATTGCGGTGTTCCAGGAGGAGTCCACTGCGAAATAATACCATATTCTTTCAAGTAATCAAGAAACTCATTGTTCAAGTATTCGCCACCACGGTCCGACCGTAATGTCTTAATACTTTTGCCGGTCTATTTTTCTACTTCGTGTCGAAACTCTTTGAATTTCTCAAAAGTTTCCGACTTGTGTCTCATAAGATACACATAACCATAACGCGATGCATCATCCGTAAAGGTTACGAAGTATTCATATTCACCTCTAGCCTGGCTAAACATGGGCCCACAAACTCACTATGAACAAGGGCTAACAGTTCGGTGGCACGTACACCTTTACCGCTAAAGGTGATTTAGGGATCTTGCCTAATAAACAAGATCCACAGACGTCATATGAATTTGGATCAAATCCGTCCAAGTACCCACTATTCGAAAGTGTGGATATACGTGTCTTGTTTATGTGTCCCAGACGACAATGCCACATATAAGTTTCATCTTTGTTACTTACTTTAAGCCTTTTGATTGTTACATTATATGTTTGAGATTGATTCATATTCAAAATATAAAGACCATTATTTACATCAGCAGTGCAAATTTCCATATCATTTTTATACATAAAACACCCAGTGTTTATAAATACAAAAGTATAGCCACATTGGGCTAACATAGATACAGAAATAATATTCCTAGTCAAACTAGGTATATAATAACAGTCTGTAAGTTTAAGTACATGCCCCGATGGCAGTTCCAAAACAAAAGTGCCAACGGCCAAAACGGCGACTAGTGTCCCATTTCCAATGCGGAGGTCAATCTCTCCTGAGGCCAGTCTCCTGCTAATCTGCAGATCATGCACATCTGTACATATATGAGTTCCACAACCAGAATCAAAAATCCAATTTTTAAAACTAGTAGTAGACATGTTTATTTCTATAACAAACATACATGAAGCCGGTGCCTTGCCCGCTTTGATTTCATTCATGTGTGCCTTGTACTCGCGGCAGTCACACTTATAGTGACCCCGCTTCCCGCACTGGAGACATACATCTTGGGATTTGTCCTTAGGTTTCCCAGAACCTTTTGACGATTTGGCATTGCCCTTCTTCTTATGCTTCTTCTTCTTAACACCTCCAGTCGCCTTGGGCCAAGCCCTCGGAGTCTGAGATGTTGAAGCAAAGTGCGCCTCGCGCTTCTTGCCTTTAAGGAGCTCTTTTTCTGCCTCGCGCAGAGTGGACATCAACCCTCCAAGAGTTTGGTCTTGGTTCAACATGTTGTAGTTCATGATTAACCCACTCCAAGTGTCGGGGAGAGACTGTAGGATCAAATCTACTGAAGTCTCAGCCTCGAGACGATGCCCATCTGTCCGAGTTGCTCAATGTCAGCAATCATCTGTGACACATGGTGCTCAACAGACGTACCCTCTGACATTCGAGCGTGGAAGAGCTTCTTCTGCAACTCATATCTTTGCGATCTAAGATTAGATCGGTGAAGATCATGCAACTTCGCCATCATCTCATAGGGATCCAATCCCTTATTTTGACGACGGAATTGCGGAGTCATAGCAGCAAGCATTACCGATTGAGCAGTCGCGTTGTGATCGTTATGAGTCTTCCAAAGCTCTAGCTCAAGCAACTGATCAGGTCAGGGCTTAGGCCCAAGAGGTCTCTCTATCGTGTAGAGTAACTTCTCGGATCCCAGAATAATTCTGAGATTCATATCCCAGTCTTGAAAGTTTGTGCCATTAAAGACATTATCGCCCATGACAATATCCCTAATACTTAACTTTCCTGTCATCTTAACCGCAATAGTCCAACTATTCGATTAACAATGTTTGGGTACAGTCTAACTGTTACAAGAAAAATAATAAAATATTAGTCCAACTAATAATTTAATTGACGAAATAATTTGAAAGAGCGTAAAGCTAAGTATTTGAACGAAATTGTAAATTCAATACTAGCCTCCCATTATTTTTCAGCGAGCCTCTAACCCTCTGTTGAGTACTCGGGAAACCTAGTTTCCTTGTGGGCTAGGATCCCGTTAAATAACACACAACCTTGACTTTGGCCAACAAACTGTATGATATTTAACTAGGTAGATCTATAAGATCAATTGGATCTCATCCAATTCCTAGATCCGATAGGTGGACCTCCAAGTCTGAAACATATATACAATATATATGCCAATATATGCCAATATATTTTCCTAACCTTTTTCCTCTGAATCAATTAAGCCTTGGCTTTGGCACAACAAGCTTAATGATTCCAGTTAAGCGGAACCCATTGACTTTGGAAAGCTTCGTAATCGATGTCAATGGACAAGAAGTGATCTTGACTTTGGCTAACAAATCACAACTTGGACAAGACATACGATATGGAACAAAGCCTTCATGATTCAAACACATCCGCGATGGACAAAGGTCTTGACTTTGGCCAACAAACCAGTGCCAATCTTGGATCTTGAGTAAGAATCACTCAATGGAAGGAAAACGCTTAATATTTATTGAGGGTTTTTCGCGTAAATTTGCAACCAATTTATTATCTTTGTTAGGTCTCATCATACACTCTTAAGCATGCATTCTAAAAGCATAATAAGGCGCGAATAAAATTAATAATGATATGCGGATGGATATCTCACAGATTGTTCCTAGAACAAATCACTCCATTTCCTCTCCCCGGCTAGCATTATTCTTACTTCTACCCATTACATAATACAATTAAAGAAACCTCATTAACATTGAGGGGAATTAGGTGAGAAGAGAATTACAAAGAATCAAGAGAGATAAGCCGGACACGCAGGTCCAATTTAATAAATTCTAAATTTACAACAATTTCCAAAATTGCCCTTTCCCTTCTAATATCTATCCGATATACATTATTCATTCAACACATCCATGTATTCACACAAAGCATGTTATTCAATCAATCTAATCCAATTAATTAATCTTTGAATAAAGTGATCATCCAATGTTCAAACAACGATTTGATTTTGCGCGTCCAACTCGTTTAAGAATAAGTACTCAAAGTACGAATTCTTGAATTATATCAAACTACAATTTAAATCTAATTTAATTCGTATTCAATACTAATTCTATATTTAATTCCAAATTAAATAACTACACTTTTAAATGCGCCTTTAAGACTTAGATTCCAAACATAATCTAAATGGGTCTCAAAGCCCAATTAACATCCAATGTCGTTTAATTAAAGTCCAATGGGCTTTCAATTAATTTCTTAAGGCATGGACTTTGGTCAATCTGGGTCAAACCCAAATACCAAAGCCCAATTAAGGAATCACCCTATTTTCCAAGAAACCAATTTAGGCCCATTAGGCCCAATTAAACATAAAAGGCCCATTTGTTCTATTTGGACTTAATGGAATGATTTAGGCCCAATTTGGATCCAATCCAATTGACCTAAACCAACTTGGCCCAACCAAGCCCATTAGGTCCAAATACAACATTTAAAGCCCAATTCTAAACTAAGCCCAATTAATCAAATTCTAAAATTCCAAATTTCATAATTTAATTAATTAAAGTGTATTGCATTAATTAATTATCTAAATTAACATTTCCAAAATATCAATTTAATCAATTAATCATGTTTTAATTTGTTCAACACATGTCCAACGTTATTGAAACAAAAAATCATCTCATTTCATGCTTCTCAAGTTCACGGTATTTGAGGGATTTTTAAACCGATTTCGATTTTGATCCATTTAAATCATTAATCAATTTATCCCAAGTCTTTAAACTCATCCAATGATCAAAAGAACAAAAAATACCATGACTTAGGGCACATCACATATTCGGCCAAGCCAAAGCAATTTGGGCAAAATTAATCCAATTCAATTTTCTTCAAATTGATCACATATAACTCCAAGTTATCCATATACAAGCATGCTCAAACAAACAATTTGGTAAATCATGCTCAAATCAAATTTACCCAAATTTTAGTATATAAACCCTAAGTATATTTCATGCTCATCAAGGCTCATGATACCATTGTTGGTCTCTAAGACATTCCAAGATCAATATAAGCAATGAAATAATGTGAATACAAAGTAAAGTATGGCAAATCATACTTACAAAGAGCGGATTTAGGATGCTTCAAATACAAAAAAAATGTTCCTCCAAGTTTTCGGCCAAGCTCCACTTTTGGGGATGAGATCCAAGCTCCAAGCTTTTGTGTTGATTCCAATCTTTTGGGATGGTTTCCCTATTACCTTGGATGATTCCTTTTGTGTGCTAGCACTTAGAAATTTTGAAACAAATTTTCTATCTTCTCCTTGCAACTCTCGGCAATTGAGAGAAAAAGAAGAGGGAGAGTGTATTTTCCATATGAAACCGTGAGGGAGAGAGAGTGAGTGATTGAATGAATTGTGTTAATTGATTTCAAAAATCAAAATGAAAGATATACCAAACATTTGGTAAAAGTCTTTCAATCATTATACACAAATGTGTTTTACAAGTCATCATCATGCCTTCACCAAAACCCATCACCAAAAAGTAATTAAAGTGACAAGTGATGTGACACTTGAAGTGACATGTGAGCCCCACTTGATTCAAAATCCGAGTGGGCCCGCAACACATCTCGGGCTCGGGTTCGCTAATTCCGAATTAACGAATTATCCATTACGACGTAATTAAATCAAATCAAATTAAATAATTATGCCAAGCAAAATTACTATTCACGTCGCTCGCGAATTAATTCTAAATTAATTCGTTTGCCTGAATTAAAATCCAATTTTAATTCCGCGTCGAAATCTAATTTCGTTTAATATATCGAATATATTATTTTATCGATTAATTCAAAATTAATCGTTCTCTCTATTCAAATAGTATTTTATCCTAGGTAAAATCTGTCCGTAATTAATCTCAGATTAATTATGTTCGAATCATACGTCATCGGTGAATCTTCGGGAAGCGACCCAAGAGATCACTGGATATGTTGGCAGTAAATCCGGTCGTCGGACTATCCGAACACGTACGTACCTCGTACTACATTTTTACCGATTTACGAGACATGGTTGGCTTCTAGCAAAGCACCGTGCCTACCAAATTCTCCAGAAATATTTTTATGGAATATATAATCTTTGTCAGGCGTAGTATATGTAGTATTTCGTATTGCGATCCAGTATCAGATGTCACATGCAAGGCCTGGGGCTGGAACAGTGTCTGCCCCGTACGAAGCATATATCGGATTACAAGCAATTAGTCTCTTTAATCGAATAATCATGACCATGTCATATTATCCCGATGGTTGCAACCATTTAGAGTACCAGTTCTATATCCCTGCGTGATCATCATGTCCATATAACTGAAGTGATACTTCTATCTTGACATCACACCCAATACACTATGATTCTCAATAAACGCAGAAGAGGCGTACACAGAACCTGTTAAAGTCCTGGACGACCAAAACCAAAGCGCATTGATTGTCGCAAGTACTAGCGATGTAAGTCTCAGGTTAAGACCAAATACACCTATCCTGATGCGGATTCCCATAGACACATAGTCATACTACCAATGGGATTCCGCGGGGTCTATCCAGAGCGAAGCTGTTTCCGTACCATCGGTAAACAAAACCTCCTATCACACTTGCATAATTATCCAATACTTAAATATATGAGAACTATGCCGTTACGCTTCCATAATACGGACAAGTGCAATACTAGTCTATTTCGCATTATCGATGTCCAGTCTCGATAATACTACGACTAGGGATATTTAATGATTAAACCTTTATTGATTGATACTGTCTCATATCTTATAATTCAGAATTAATCATAAGGACTTTTATCACTTATATAATTAAGTAATCAAATTACAAAATGATAAAATGTAATTTTCATTGCTACATAATTAATTTGTACAAAAACCACAATGTCTTTTACAAATAGTGACGCTATGGGTCATAATTGTCTAACACTTGTTTCTTGTTCTTGAATATCTAGAATAGTTTTCAGGGTTTATTCCTTTCTTATATTTTGGGGCTTTTTGATTTGGAGGATGGATTTGGAGGCTAGATGTATGTGTGAAGTTGGATTGAATAATATTATTGTAATATTTGTTCAATTTTGTCATTTGATGACTTGTTGCCATTCTAGAGTGTTATGAATACTCTTGTAACTCCTAGAATTATTCTTGAGTTTTTCATAGGTGGTGGCTTTGGTTGGTGTTAATATTGATATGATTAATGTTGAGAAAATTGGATTTAAAGCATGAAAAATGATATTTTTGGTTACCAAATCAGATCTGGATTTTTTTGTGATTTTGGTGATAAAAATTTGTTTTATAAATGTATTGGATATGTTTTGGGCATTGGAACAATTTTCGGAAATTATTTCAGAGTTGAAATATGCGAAAACGGTGAAAAACGGCGTTACCGGGTAAGTTTTGGGCTTACCAGGTGTCTACTGTCCAAACATTGAATTGGTCACTGTTTGGGTAGCCATGAACTTCCCAAGCACTATTGGAGCTGACCTGGGCAGCTCCCATGTGTATTGGTTGGTCGGTTCGGACAAAAATGCGTTTTATGCCATTTTTCTGAAAAATATTTTCGTAAATGTTTCGCGATGTTTCTAACCTATTTATGTCATTATTTGATATCGAATAAATACGTTTAGGTGAAATATGAATGAAATATTCATATTGGATATTGAATAATTTATTTGGTAATTTTAAAATTTTTTAAAGTTACGATTTTGCCCGAGCCGTGAGCTTTCGCTGCGCCCGCGCCAAAACCCCAACAAAAATGGTATCATAGCAAGTCTGATCCTTCATCCATTATATTTTTCATGCTTGATATATGATATATAATCAATTTTGATGTTTGCACATGCATGTAATTTAGATATTTCTTGACTTTTCGGTTCTACGCTAACGGGAAACGTAACAAAAATTTAATGGTTAAGTTAAGTTATGTTTTCTAAGGTAGAATTAAATTGTTTAGAAATTGATATAGATTATATTCTGGATTTGATGTAGAGCAAATCTTTCTTGAGGAATATCCCCGCTTAAATAAGGCAGTAAAGTGACATGTATTGGATGCATATTTCTTGGTTCGTCTTGTCAATATGGTTTATGGGTATCTTTCTATGGCTGAATCCGAGAAAGTGCCAAAGCAGTGAGGGTGTAGTTGATAGAATTTTATCAATGCCGGATGTATATTTGATACTAGATAAATTCAAGTGAAAGTGGAAATCCTGAACGTGCTAAAGCTGTCAGGACTACATCAGTAGCTTGAGTTTGTCATTGGCAAGTGAAGCCTTGATACGCCTCCTTGTGAACGTGCCAAAGCTATCATAATGAGAAATGGTCAGGACCAAAATCAGGAGTTATAGTGAGTGTGATTGACAATGAGTTGTCTACCTAATGAATATACGTATGCGAGATCGTGCCAAAGCGGTGAGTCGAAATATATTCATGGGTCTACTTCTCACTATTGAATTTGATTTAATTTTTGAATTCCCGTTTTTCGTTGGGGATTACGGTATTACGTAATGTAGTGGGAGACACTGCTGGGTTAAAAATCTATAACTAAAGCAGTGTATAATATTATGGAAATTTCTGTTTTTGTTTCCTTTATTCTATATTATTAATAGAATTAAACTTCTTATCCACTACATGCATATTATTTGAATATGTTTTCTAACTTCACTTTTGGTTGCGAATTTCTAGAACAGGTACTAGAATGTTATTAGACTTGGATATTGATAGATTAGTCTAAAACCATCTGGAACTGTTGTTCCAATTTTCTTGAAAATCAAGATGGTTAGTGACTTAGTTGCTAAGTCACGACAGGTAATCTAAATAGATATCTGTTTTAGGATATAATTGTCTAGAGAGAATAGTTTCTTGTGCGGTAAGAATTGACATAAATTAGTTCATGTCTCGAGATTATTGACTGGCATTAAGAACTCCATTAGGTATTTGTTTATCTTATAATGACGTTTCTTGGCTTTATTGACTTTTAGAAGTCACGTGTTTGACACAGTTTTCTAATCAATTATTTGCAATTGTTGTGAATAATTGAAGGCAAATTATAAAGCTGAAGAAATGAGATGTGTATAGTTGTGTGTAGAGAATACGATACTCACAATACGAAAACTGTATGTATTTGATACCAGATCTCCCATCTAGTTATTTAAAATAATGTTTAATGATTATTTTGATATTTGATATCAGAACTTGCGACTATTGGATAGTTACTTGTTATTTATAAACAATTATTAAATATTTTAATATGACTAGTAGTGTCATTGTTGAAGAGATAAACATTAAGAAAAATACTCGGTTAACTAAATAATGTAGAACAGTGCTTTATGAGATTTTATCACATAAGCATTAGATGCTTATTCCGTATGGTAAAGGATGGTCTGATACAAGATCACACTATATATCCTTATCCATTTAATGAATATTGTATTCATGATGTGATTAAATCTCATTTAACCAATGATCGTCATTGGACCACAGATTTATTAAACTAATACATTGGATGTATGTAGTTTAATGAACTAGAAATTACCTTGGATAGTTTTCTTTTCTTCCTAACTTAGTTAATGAGTTGTCATGACTTAGTTACGTGTTTATAAAAGTATATGTATTGAACGTCTTGAATGGTTCGAGAACTTTCAATATGTTTATGATGAAACGCGGATAAAATATTTTGAATGGTTCAAAGATATTATATTTGAAGTGTTGAAAACTATAATTTTAAAATTCGTTGTGAATCTTTGAATTATTCAAGGATGTTTGATATAATCAAACATATGAATTTATGGCAATTAGTTCTAAATTAATTTAATGAATTTGATTCTTACTCAATATTATTCTTCTACGATTCCATCGTGATGGAATTGATCAGTGGGAGAAATCGAATCTTATATGATCTGATCCATTTGATATTGAGTGTTACCGAATCAGTTTTCAATACTCTTGGGGATATGCTCCAGTAATAATAATTCATCATTTTAATTAATGTTCCATTAGTTTCTACAGTTACGTATATGATATGTATAAGTAGAAAATTCGAATCTTGAAAAGTTTGAGATTTGAATCTTTCTTTTGTATAATGGTTATATAATTGAAAAGTACTTACGCCTTATAGGTACAAGTAAAAGTTTATTATTTATTATATTTTATAGAATTTTGTATTCTATTTGATAGAATATATTTTCTAAGATTCCCAGTAATAGAATTGTTTTATTACTTGGTGTGTAATATTAGATGTTGACCATTGTAGAAAATACTTGACTTATTGAAGTCAAATGTGAGAGTGATAAACTATAAATGGATCTACATAATTAATAAGATGAAATAACCCTTAGATATCTTCCGTATAAGTTCAATAGGATGTCAGAATCATTTAAAAAGTATTTAATACTTAATGGTTCTGCTGTTTTCTTATTGAAGAAAATTATCCTATAACTTATAGTGGGAGCGATATTTGATATCGATTTCGGAAGTTAGCATTGAACCATAGATCTAAGATTGTTCGTAGCTTACTACAATCAAGTTTTGAACTTGATTAAGCTTTCGTTATGAATCGTTCATAAAATGTGCAAATTGTTTGCGCAGCAAAAACAAAGTGAGCTTGATAAAGGTTTGACCTTTAAAGTATGATTGTGAGAAAAGTTAAACTCAACTATCTATTGTAGATTCTGAGGAAACTTGTCTCCGGTCGCACTAATTGAACAACTAAAGATATGTTGGTTAATGTTGATATTAAACTGTGTATTTTAGCTAAAGAATGCAAAGTGGCGTTCTTGAGTGGTTTCTTCGAATAAGAGATCCATTGTGATTTCTTTGTTTAAAGAGTTCATTCTAGAATGGCCCTGGAGTTTGTATTCTGCTAAGATCATAGTTTGATATACTAGCTTATAGAGCCTATTCTAGACTCATGTGAGCTTTCCGAAAATTTGTGTTCTCTAATTTTGATTACAGTCAGATTGTCTGATTTTATCAAAGCATAGAGAATACATATTTGATAGTATGGTCAGTGGGAGCGTACAAATTTCTTTCTAGTGTTATATATCATAACGACATTATCATTATTAATGTAATAATGAGATATTTGTCAGGTAAAAGGTTTACCTAAGTCTTCTTTTCTCCGTGAAAGCAGTGGGAGTAGTCTCTGTTATATTCGATATAAAGTTTTATATACGATATAAAACTAAGAGACTTGTGAGATACTCCCATTAGTCGTGCATTAGATATGATATAACAAATGTCACATCAAAACTATCTGTATGACAGTTAGTATAACTGTTTGATAGTTAGTTTGTCTTTTATATATAGTATTTATCTTTCGTAAATGATGATTCCTTAGTCGAAAGAGAAATTGATTATAATGTCTAGTCAATCTTATGCATTATAGGATGATGGCATAATGAATACTATATTATGTACGATTAAAGATATCAATTTAATTGTAATTGTTACGAATTATTTTGATATAATGTAGACCATATGATGTGTCTTGAAACATATTATTTGTTATATTTGAGATATTAAGAACAAGTTTCTTATTCATGGAGAATATAATCCGCAACCATTAGGGTCAAATTAATTTTGAGTCTAATTATGACATTAGATGGTCTATGTAATATAAAGTCAGAAAAGATGCAGTGGGAGTGTCACTGTTCATTCTATTGAATTAGTTGTAACTTGTGAAGTATTGACTTATGAAGTTGCAAAGTGACCTTATAGATTAGAAGTTTTGATATTAGTGTTGTGCTTGCGGTTGTCTCATAGTATTTTGGATTTAATCTTTAAATACATAGACAACTTAAAAGCCATAGCACAATATTGATATCTCATCTGAGTCATATTGATGTAGAACTTAGGTTTTACAAAATATGGATGATGATGGTTAAGGGAAACGATTGGGTTTGTTGGACAAACTCAATTTGTTATAGCGGGCTTACTTGTTGTTGCCTACCTTTTGAGTGCTAGGTGAGCTCTTAAGGGCCATGAGTATGTGATACACATTTAGATGTGTATAAGATACCGTGGATTGACACTAGAGCAATTGGGAGAAATTGTTACGGTTGGTGCTCGGAGTGCCAATCTGGATCGTATTTATGTCCGATTCATGAATACGAACAATGTCTTTTTCCATAATATTACTTATTTAATGGTAGCACCTCTTGTCCTTTATATACATATTCGATCTAATCATGATTAGATTGAAACTAAATATGATTTAGTGATACATGTATATTAGACAAAAACCCTAGGATTTACAATGTAGTGCGCAGTTACAACGTAGTTTGTAATTGACATTGGGAAGCATCATATAAGTTGTATATCCTTAAATAAAGTTCCTGGTCAAGATTTACTAACACGGGTCGGTTAGTAAAATCCACTGAGACCAGTACTTGTCGTATATCGTGACTTGGTCCGATGGTTTATCCCAATGAACCATGAGTCTCGGGAACTCATATAGACATTTAGGTGTTTATTTGATAAATGCTGAACGACTCACTGAAGATTTCCTAATAGTTGGTACACCAACGTCAATAGGAATCTTCTCGAGTTGAGCGAGCATAGTGGTCCTTAGACTTGAGATACCATAATGGATATATGATTTATCCTCCACACTTTGATGGAAGTCACGTCACCGATCTATTAAGATCAGACCTCCGCTTGTTCGTTGGGTGTGGACTGATGCTCATGATATCCAGTGCATATCAAGATAGAATCCGTTAGTCATGTGCACAGGGCATAGTTTTCCTACACGTGTTTGCGATCTAGTAAATCCATGGCAGTGATATAACTTCAGAAGCGAGTTCCGAGTGTTATTTAGAGATCGTAAATTTGAAAGTCGACTATATTATACCATAATGATATGACATTTTTATCTATATCCCAGGTAGAATATAGATAGCTTGCAACGGAGGATAATACATATGCAATGACCTCGAATTACATAGTTTAGCGAGATTATCCGTGGTCGTCATAATTCACGAGTGGGTAGATTATGGACACAAAATTAGATTCCGTGACAGATAAACATAAACTTATAGAGTCCCACAATATGAAGTGTACTCGTTAAACACTTGGACAACGCGTTATGAATAATATATATTATTCATAATACTTCACCGAATTAAATGAGTTAATTCGAATCGTTTAAACGGTTAAATGAAAATACATGCAGTAGAGGCATTTTGGTCAATTAATAATTAATTTGTATTTGTATTTGATACAAAATTTGATTTGATACATATTAATTAATTGTAAAATGAGACTTTGACACATGCCATTAATATATGTATTTGTTATTTAATGTAAATAAAAAAACATATATAATAATAATCGCATTAATTAATTATTTAGATGTTTAAATGTTAAATATCTAGATAATTCAATTATTTCAATACTACTTAAATGTTATGTAATATGTTTGATTATTATTGGTTACATGTGGCATGATTTTATTAAGTTTAAAGTTTACAACTTGGATTTGTCAACTAAAAAGCTTATTATTATTTAATTAGATTAAAAATGACCAAATGACCAAAATACCCTTCTTTTACACCCAAAGTCGGTTTGGCCTAGCTTTATAAAGTGGAAAATTTTGTTTTCTCATTTCATTAACCTCCATGGTCGAATCCTTAAAGGAAGAAAGCACCCAAAAATTTCTTTGGAGAAACAAGGAAGAAAGTGAAGAAATCAAGAAAAAGTTTGAGGAAATTGCAAGATTTCAAGGTAATCTTCAATAATCTTACACTTAGAAAGCTTATTTCTTGTTCTTGAATATCTAGAATAGTTCTAGGGTTTCTTCTTTCTTAGATTTTGGGGCTTTTTTATTTGGAGGATGGATTTGGAGGCTAGATGCATGTGTGAAGTTGGATTGGATAATATTATTGTAATATTAGTTCAATTTTATCATTTGATGACTTGTTGCCATTCTAGAGTGTTATGACCTAAGGGTGGCAACGGGCCTGGCCGGACCCGGGCTTTGAAATGCCCGGCCCGAGCCCGACCAAAAAAAATTTTGCTCGGGCCCGGGGTTCTGCAGGGCCGGGCTCGGGCCCGGGCCAAATCCGGCTCCAATTTTTCCAAAAAAAAATTCAAATACAATTTAAATTATACAAATACATCATCAAAATTAAAACATACAAATACAATATACATTCACACTATATGCAAAAACAATTCACAATTTAAATGCTACAAACATATTAATATAACATATATATATATATATATATATATATATATATATGACCACTCTTGTAACTCCTAGAATTGTTCTTGAGTTCTTCATAGGTGGTGGCTTTGGTTGGTGTTAATGTTGATATGATTAATGTTGAGAAAATTGGATTTAAAGCATGAAAAATGATATTTTTGGTTGCCAAATCAGATCTGGATTTTTCATGATTTTGGTGATGCAAAGTATGTTGTATAAATTTATTGGATGTGTTTTATTCATTGGAACAATTGCCGAAAATTGATTTGGAGTTGAAATATGCGAAAACGGCGAAAAACGGCGTTACCGGGTGAGTTTTGGACTTACCAGGTGTCCGCTATCCAAACAGTGAATTGGTCACTGTTTGGGCAGCCCATGAACTGCCCAAGCACTATTGGAGCTGACCTGGACAACCCTCATGTGTATTGGTTGGTCGGTTCGGACAAAAACGCGTTTTATGCCATTTTGCGGAAAAACATTTTCTTAAATATTTTACGATGTTTCTAACCTATTTATGTCGTTATTTGATATCGAATAAATACATTTAGGTGAAATATGAATGAATTATTCATATTGGATATAGAAAAATTTATTTGTTAATTTTAAAAGTTTTTAAAGTTACGATTTCGCCTGAACCGTGAACTTCCACTGCGCCCGCGCTAAAACCCTAACAATTCCCTTATGGCCAAGTACTATTTGGTAGAGGGCAAACATTGACTAAGTGTCAAAGAATATAAGCCGGCCCTCTAGGTCCACTTAGACAGGAAATAACTGGAGAGAGAAAGAGAAAAAGCGAATACAATTGAATTCACAAGTTAACAGATTGTTTGTTACGAAGGGCCCCCTCAGAGTTACCCCACCAAAATGTGTAAAACAGAAATTAAAAAGTTAAGCAGCAGGAGGCTCGGGCTCGGGGGCTTCAATAGGAGCTTTGGGCTCAGGGGCTGCCGCAAGCTGGTCAGGTTCAATGAGAGACTCAGTGGGTCCGGTTGCAACTAACTCAAGCTCGAGGACGGGCTCAGGGTCAGGGGCTGGAATTTTAGGATCTGCAATAGTAGAGGAAGGGTCTGATATGTCTTCGGGCATGATAGGGGAGATAGGTTTGAGACCTTGCACAACCTCGGGATCTTGGCCATCCCTGGAGACTTCATGAAGGTCGCGACAAACTTCCTCCAGAGAGACTTACCTTTTGCATACTTTCACCACTTTACGAACCGGGTTCAATTCTACTTCAGGCTGAAGTATCTCGAAGATCCCGACGTAACTTTCCAGCCCTTCGATTTTCACTTCAGCTTTAGCAGCCTCCAACCGGTTGAACTCTTCGGTTTCCATTTTCTTCAAGTATGTATAAGATTTGTCGAGTTGATCAGACTTTTCCCTCAGTTTCTTTTCCGAGGAAGCAAGCTGTCACTTTAGGGACTTGACTTCGTCGCTCAAACGTGTAGCCCGGACTTTCCCCCGTCCCTCTCTTTCTTCATGAAACCCGAGGCCCTGTTGAGTGAAGCTGCCTCAGACTGGCTTCGGCTTCGGATTACTTAAAATCATGGATTTTCGAATTGAGCCTGTCAACCTCATTTTTAGCCATCTTTAATTGCTTGGATAATTCATGTTCCCGCTCAGTCAGGCGATTTTGGAGCCTTTGGGCTTAGCCCCCTTCTGAGAGAGTGTTGACCATCAGGTCCCGATTCACGGACATAACATAAGCCATCTGCATGCAAATAATTGAGTTCAGAAAGAGAAAAAGAAAATCAGCTGATGGTTTGGGAGTAAGTTCAGTTACCTGCGCATGGAAGACACAAGACCGGTCAGGGATTTTATCGAGGGATGGATCTTCAAACTCTTTAGCTCTCTCCAGCCCGACCACCTTGGCCATCTGATTGAAGGCCGAGAGGAGCTGGGTCAGTTGATCTTTGGCCTTCTCGGGAAGGTCATCAGCCCCTAGCAGTGGGGCGCTGTAATCGGAATCAGCATGGGTTGCGGGACCTTTGCCCTTACGGGCTGGCAATTTATTTTTGAAAGTTTTGGCGGAGGGTTCCCCGGTGTCTTCACTCCCGACCTGGTGGAAGTGGCGCTTCCGAGGCTCGGGGGTAATTGGCATAGTTTGAGGAATGTGGGACAGCCCCGCAGAGATGGACAGATGGGAAGTGCTTGGTTGTTGAGCGGAAAAGCTTGGTTTTTGAACGACCGGGGTAGCGAGTGAGGGTCCGACAGATGAGGAAGTGAAGTGTGTGGCTTTTTGCCTGGCTTCGGTATAAACGAGGATCGTGATTCTGCCCTGAGCTCCTTTGGTCCTCCCCCGAGCCGCTTTGGCCAGTTCTTCAGCAATCATGTTCATATCGTTTTTGGCAGACATCTCTGCATGCAAAGAGAAAATTGATAAGTAAAAGAATAAGAGAGCAAAAGAGGCATTAAAAGGGATAAGAAGAAGAACAAAGAGTTAGTAGGTCGGCTATGCCTACCAAGCTTCTTAGATTGGGATGGAGGAGTATGCGGGATGAAACCCGAGGGGCCGACCAAGCTTCTTAGGTTGGGATGCAGGAGTATGTGGGATGAGACCCGAGGTGGTTAGAGGTGAGGGGTATATAAGATTTGAGGAGGGACCTCCGTACCCAGATGCCAACTCGATCCGAGCCTGATTTTGGTGATGGACTTTTGGGATGTCTCCCCAGCTGACTGCAAAATCCACAATGATTAGAAGAGAATTCAGGTTAGGTAAGGTAAATGATCAGGTCAGGATGTTACCACCCCTCGGAAGACGTTGAGAACTAATATGCTCTCGCCGTTTTCCCACCAGAGCATTCCCCAATGACCTTGGACCCATAACCATTTATCCTTGAAGTTCATATTTTTAGCTGGGAGATGGGTGATCAGTGGGTCGGCCCCATTTTTGCATCTCACAAAATTCGGGTTCCTCAAATCCAGCCTGGCTCCATATCGCATATAGGACGACCAGCACTCTCCACTTGTTCAAGTAAGGGTCAGATTCATACTAACTAGCATCTTTGCTAAATATTTTTATATGGGTAAGAGCAGCTCCACTTCGAAGAAAGCATTGCACACTGCAACCCGACCTCTCTCAGGTTGCCTCGCCAGATCGCCATCACCGGGGATCAAGAGTTCAATCTCCTCGGGAATATCATATTTTTCCCTTAGCTCTTGTAGGTCGGCCTCGATCATAGATGATGCCTGATCAATGTCCAAGCCTTCGAAGTCCAGTTCGGGTCGTCGAGGCTCGGGTCGGATAATTCTCCGCTGATAGTCGTGTCTTCCCTTTTTGGAAGCACTTGGGGTGGTGTTATAGTCGTCAATACTCTCCGACCCTGAGCTCTGCATCAGTTGGGGTCTGAGTGGCACGTCGGGTGGAAACATGTTGAGTGGTGTGGGAGAAAAGGAAGATTTAGAGTCAGACATTCCTAGTAAAACACGGCACGAGGTGGTTGGTCAATTGACAATCAGTGTTGGTGGAATTTTATCAGAATATTTGCTAGCTTAATGCTTTCTAGGGTTTAATACTTGGTAGGGAAGAAGATACAAATAAAGATATAAATAACCAAACCCACCCCCACATCACCATTTTAACAAAGAAACGGGAAAAGAAAATAAGGGAGTTTCTCATAAGACTTACTTGTGTGGCAGAGACGAGGCTGATGGCTTCCACGAGATGTTTGAAAATCGGTGTCGCAAGGCACGGCAGAGGATTTTATGCTTTTGTTAAAGCAGAAAAAGCGGCAAAGAGGAGAGAAAATGTGTACAATTGCCCTTTTTATAGGCAACTCGTGACAGTCCTGGCCGTTGGATCAGAATAGGTGGCTCGGATGGGCGCCACGTGCAGTAGAGGGTTGATCTCACTAGTTTGATTTCAAATAAACGGACGAGACATATAGACCGTCCAATTGGCTCGAAAAGAGTCGGTTATGTCAATTTGGTGTGCAATCCACAAGCACGCGACACATGGCAGAAATGAGAGTGAATGCGGGAAAACCCTAAGGCGATTTGACGGGCATTTAATGAGGTAATGATGACTTTGTAGTTTCCTAGGGGCGGTTTTAGAGGATCAAGATGGCATTTATGGTGGCATGAGAGGACAATATCTTTGGGTGGTATAAGAAACTCACTGACCCGAGCACATAACAGCTTGGAGACCGATTAATCCAGTCCGGAGAAGACTGTGTTAGTTTGAAGGTGAGATGCCGACCCGAGGCCAGTCAGCATTTACCATACTACTGTTATAAGTCGTGGAACCAACTCATCAACTCGTTGATACCAAGAACTATGGGACATATGTTGATGGTGAATTTTGGGCACCAGGATCCCAGCATAGCAAGAAGGGTATATAGAGAATTTCCGTTTCCAAGATTCTGAGGAGCGAAGCTCGGGGAGAAGGGGCATCCCGCTTGGCACTAGCCTCAAGTCGGTTCAGTACTTCACCCGACCCGAGGTGTGAAAATGATTGCTCGATAACCGTCACTCATGATTTCTGACCCGGTAGAGCTGGTCAGGGTGTCGTCATTAATCGTACAATCTTGGTCGGGTGGTTGGAATCTGTCATAGAGACTCGCATTCTCTAAAAAGGTTTGATGTGATATGAGCAGGTGGCTAGTTAATCTTTTGACACTAGATAACGTGTGACAATTACCAATAGTAGCATGAGTCAAAGAGATATAGGCGTCAGAAGGCAAATGTGTCTGGCGGTAGAATTACTGTTTGCAGAATAGGTGGGGCAAAGAGCCTTGGCATTGATAGCAAATTTACGTGACTAACGTCACAAAGACATTATAATTAGGGGTGAGCAAAACCGATTTCGGTTCCGGTTCCGCATGGAACCGAAACCTACCTGGAAAAAATCGGTTTCTAACTAAGTGGAACCGGAACCTACCCAATTAAATAGGGTACCCTATTATTCGGTTCCAATTCGGTTCCGGTCCGGTTTCGAATTACCCTATTTATATAACATTGTCATTTAATAGCAATAAGCGAGTACACAAGATTAATAATGTCTGTTCTTAGTCATGGATTCAAACCCACAGGAGAAGCTTGCTGTTATGTTAGATTATCTTTGTATGTAAATTTGTTCACACATACAGGATTAGCCGCGCAATGCAATTTAGTTTAATTATTTGAGTTCAATGTGAATTATTGATGGTGATATTATACATAATCTTGGATTTGTATGTCAAAATGTCCAAGTAAAGAGAAATGAACAATTATATTAAACAGCTCATAAATCATAAATCATGTACTTGGTAAAGTAGCGAATTGATGTTCTATCATCTATATATGCTAAATTTAAGAACTCACAGAGAGACAAGGAAGAGTAAATACTAGGAATAGGATGATGGCCTTCTCCAATCCTAATACGAATTAATACGCACAGTTGGTTGGTGGATTGTTGTGATTCACCGATCACTTTAGAGTGTGTTTGAGGAAAAACGAATTGTATTTCTATTACTACAAGAATAGATTACACAAGTTTACAACTAGAAACTTAACAAAAAAAACCTCACACACTCTCAAGCTCTCTACTTGGAGCTTACACACTTTGGGATGATATTAAACTGATCCAGAGGCTCCATTTTATAGTGATCAAACCGCGTGAACAGTGTCACGCAGTTTGCCAACTCACTCACACGTTTCCAGCTGCCTTGGCCATGCAAGTCAAGCTTGCTTTCGGTGCCAGTGTATGCATGCTGACTTTCTGGTTTCAACAAATCTCCCCCTCGGTGAAGATTTCAAATCTGAGCCGACCATCAATCATCCAAATCGGATCCTCCAAAGGATCCTCCCCTGGCTGCATCTATATGACTGCCTATGTACCCTGAGTTGGGATCAAGCCAATCGTAGTTCTCTGTATCTGAAAAATAATCGTCATCTGACAGCTATCCCGGTTATGTCTCTGCACAACTCTAGCTTGTCCCGATCATCGTTCCTTTATTGACATGTCGGCTGTGTCTCTGCACAACACACTTCACTGCATTTCTGTACAATATTCTCCTGCTATGTCTCTGCATAGTATAATCCACTGTGTCTCTGCACAGTAATGTTCTGTTGTGTCTCTGCACAGTTTTGCTGCCATGTTTCTTCACCCATTTGTTCCTCAGTGCCTTCTTGCCTTTGGGAAACTCTCTGGCTCCCCCACATTAGTAAGCATAATATATTCGGATCCCAGATATCTGGTTGATGGAATCCTGCCTCGCTCAGATCTTCTTATCTGAGGTCCACTGGTTTCAGGAGGTCTATCATCATCCATCTCTGTGAATGATCTTGTAGCTTCTAGTGGAGTGGGTTGCGGCTCCCCCTGCTCAACACTTTCTTCTGTAATCTCCGATGGAACAGGCCGTGTCTCCCCCTGCTCAACATCTCTATCTGCCTCATCTGGTTCTGCTTCTGGAATATCCTCGTGCACCATATCTGTGGCCAATTGTGCTGGTGCTGGGTCTGGATTTCTGTTGGCACTGGTATGGAAGACATTCTGGGCATTTCAATGTCTTCAATTGTCTGGTCTTCGAGAAACTCTACTTCCTGGCTTCTGATGACCATCTTCACTTTCAGATCCCATAGTCTGTATCCAAATTCTTCATCTCCATGGCCTAAGAATATACATGGAGTTGTCCTTGCATCGAGCTTCTCCCTGAGCTCATTGGATACATATACAACGGCTAAACAACCGAATACTCTAGGGTGAGTGTAGGAGGGATTCTTACCAGACCACACTTTCTCCGGAATCTCCAAGTTCAACGGTTCAGTTGGTGATCTATTGATCAGGTAACAGACAGCACGAACAGCTTCTCCCCAGAATGGCTTTGGCAGCTTAGCCATACTGATCATTCCTCTGACTTTCTCCATAATGGTGCGGTTCATACTTGCAGCGACACCATTATGTTGTGGAGTGTGTGGAACAGTTCTCTTATGTCGAATGCTATGTCTCATGCAGTAGGCTTCGAACTCCCTGGAACTGTACTTGCCTCCAAGGTCTGTACGAAGGCATTTCAGCTTCTTCCTTGTTTCATGCTCTACCATGGCGTGGAACAGCTTGAACCGATCTAGGACTTGATCCTTCGTCTTGAGGAAATACACCCAGATTTTCCGAGAAGCATCATCGATGAAAGTCAGAAAATACTTGTTACCGCCCAATGAATCAACCTACAAGGGACCACAAACATCAGAGTGCACCAAACTGAGCAACTCTGATCTTCTCTCTGAAGAGAAATCAAATGAGACTCTGCGTTGCTTACCAATTGAGTAGTGGTTGCAAGGACCTCGTGCAGCATCCTTGGTAAGCTCCTTCTTGTTCAGGGTAGACAACCCTCTCCCACTCATGTGTCCGAGTCTCTGGTTCCACAGATTTTGAGAAGCCTCTTTTTCAGCTACTTTGAGGCTGTCTGCACAAATCTTCACATGAGTCTTGTATAGTGCGCCGCAAGTATGTCCTCGGGCGACAACCATGACACCTTTCGTCATTCTCCATGTGCCATTTCTGAAGTGATTTTCATAGCCCTGTTTGTCAAGAGCTATCCCCGAGAGTACATTCAGCTGAAGTTCTGGAACATGCAGGACATCCTTCAAGATCAATGTACACCCGACATTTGTCCGCAACTGAATATCACCCATTCCTACTATCCCAGAGGAACTGATATTTCCCATCTTCACTGCTCCAAAGTCTCCCGCTTTGTAGGTTGTGAAGTAATCTCTGTGAGGAGTGACGTGGTAGGATGCTGCAGTATCTACCACCCACTCAACATCTTGGGTTGCGTTGTGAAGGCATGTTTCTTCCTGTATGGAGCATATTGCTACATCTGCTTGGACAATGACCAGTGTCTCTCCTTCGTCATTCTTCGGCTGGTGATTGCCTTCTCTCTACTCTCGTTGCAGTTTTCGGTAATTCTTCTTTAGGTGGCCTACAATGCCACAATGGTAGCACTTATAGGTAGGCTTCCTTCCATCTGAGGATCTACCCCTGGTTGTGTTTCTGCCTCTCTCTCCGTCTCTTCCTTGATGTCTTCCTCGAGTTTCTGTGATGAAGGCTTATGTCTGTTCTGAGCCAACATCTTTTCTCCTGGACTCCTCATTCGACATGGCATCTTTTACCATAGGCATGGTAACTTTACCTCATGAAGCGGAATTGCTGAGAGTAACCACCAATGTCTCCCAGCTATCAGGAAGGGAACTGAGTAGTAAGAGGGCTTGTACTTCATCTCCCAACTGCATGTCTACTGCAGACAGCTGATTCACCAGGCTCTGGAACTCGTTGGTGTGTTCCGCAACGGAAGTTCCACTCCGTAGCTTCAAGTTCACCAAACGCCTCATTAACAGGGCTTTATTCCGAGCTGTCTTCGCCTGGAACATGTCTTCCAGCTTTATCCACATCCCGTAAGCATCTGAATCATGTGCTACGTGGTGGAAGACACTGTGACCGATCCACTGCCTTATCTGACCCAAAGTTCTGTTGTTGAGTTTATTCCTGTCATACTCCTTAACAGACTCTGGTTTCACTCCCTTCAACTCGATGACATCAAACAAATCTTTGCAATGCAAAAAATCTATCCTCCGAGGTCTCTAGAGGGAGTAATTAGTTGCAGCCAGTTTAATCATTGCACCAGAATGAGAATCCTCCATCTCCATTTTAACTTTTAAAGTTTTAAATGAGAATACACTAAAATCGGGTCTGAATTTCACAAATCAGAGGTCACCGTTGCGTCCGGAACGGTCGAAAATGGTGGAATAGACACTTCTTTGGTCTAAATCAGACACAGGGGCTGATTTGTAAATTCCTAAAATTTCAAAACTTTAGGGGGCTAAATGAAATTTACCAGGCTGCTGACGTGGCGGTGCTGACGTGGCAAGATGGGACCGGTTTGCTGACGTGGCAGACACGTGGCGGCTGACGTGGCGGCTGACGTGTCTGCTGACTGTGCGCTAACGTGGCGCTGACTGGGCGTGACGTGGCGCTGACGTGGCGGCCACGCGGATCGTCTTCAACCTTCAGCGCGCGTGAGGCGCATGTCTGCGAGTGGCGGCGCGTGGGAGGTCTCTGCCTGGCCCGTGCGGTGGCTGTGGACGTCGGTTCGGTCGCCGGAAAACACCATCGTGCTCGTCTCGACGTGAACTAGCTGATGGTACCCTCAAAATGAATTTTTGACAACTTTTCCGGAACTCGAATTTTCCGAACCAAACTCCGTTCTTCGGTTTTTCGATCCCAATGAAGAACCAAAGCTTCTGATACCACTTGTTGTGATTCACCGATCACTTTAGAGTGTGTTTGAGGAAAAACCGAATTGTATTTCTATTACTACAAGAATAGATTACACAAGTTTACAACTAGAAACTTAACGAAAAAAACCTCACACACTCTCAAGCTCTCTACTTGGAGCTTACACACTTTGGGATGATATTAAACTGATCCAGAGGCTCCATTTTATAGTGATCAAACCGCGTGAACAGTGTCACGCGGTTTGCCAACTCACTCACATGTTTCCAGCTGCCTTGGCCATGCAAGTCAAGCTTGCTTTCGGTGCCAGTGTATGCATGCTGACTTTCTGGTTTCAACAGGAATTGCTGCATATTGTTTGTCCATAGCCTCAATAAGTTTGTTGGCTATAGATTCAGCATAAACAGAAGAGCCTTCATAAATCTGAAAGAGCAAAAAAACAAAAAACAAAAAACAAAAAATAGAAATATATGCAATCAAAATCGGTTATCCAATCCGGTTCTCAGAGTCAAATGCGGTTCCAGTTCTATGGTCTGGTTATGGTTTCGATTATTCTAGAACCGGAACCGGACCGGTTACAACCGGTTTCTTATATTTAGAACCGGAACCGGACTGGTTACAACCGGTTCCGGTTCCAAACCTGAATTTCCGGTCCGGTTCCAACCGGTTCCGGGTCTACTCGAAACCGGTGCTCACCCCTAATTATAATAGTATAATTTGCCCTAGTATATAAGGGGATGGATAGATCATTGTAAATGTTAGCAAAAATATACTCAGTGAGTACTTGTAAGAAATGAGAGAAAAAAGGCTTGTAATGTAGAACAAGGGCAGGTCGGTCAAATCCGAGCACTTGTGTAGAGATGTTGGTCCAACCCGACCACACAATAAAATCTTCATTTTCTTTGTGTCCGTGGATGTAAGTTGGATCCATTCCGCTGAACCACATTAAATCTTTTGTTCGTTGTGTGTTTTCTTACCTCTTGCTAAGTGTGTATTTGGTTCCTAAAAACCAAACAAATTCATAATTGAGAGAAGATTTTTTGAGGAGTGTTCTTCCAGAATTACCCCTGAAACCAAAATCCACCGTCAATAAATTCTTAGCGGTTGTAGATAATCAATTAGTGTTTGACAATTTTGTATTTAAAACATGTTTTGAGTTTTAAAAGTTGTTATATAAATTGGATAAATCATATCATTAAATTTCTTTAAGAATGCAAATGACTTAAACGAGTATAATATTAAATGAAATTTATTTACACTAATATAATCACATTATTTAAGGGATCCTATCCATAATAATAATAAAATAATTATTATAATTAACATCAAATAACACAAAATTAATTTGTACCATCAAAATATAATGAGCTACTCATTCCAAGAGGAAATACAAAACCTCAAAATAAAATAATTTTGGGATTAAGTAAGATATGTGAAGATATATGAAAAATTAACTTTAAATTTTATTCTCAAAATAAGATTTTGATAAGATATTTATTCCTTGCTTTTCAAAATATGCATGTGTGATTTTGCCAAAAGTAATTTAAACAAAATTTACCAAACATCAAAAATTATCTTTTAGTTGAAGTTGATACAAGAAACGTTAATGGGTACCAATGGAAATGAGATTTTTAGCAAAAAGGAATTAAAGTTGGCAAATATATGAGGCTATGGCTTTGCTTTTTAACTGACTTTTCGATGAATCAAAGAGCCAAGTGGAAAAAGCAAATATTCAAAATGATTTTGTTGTCAATAAGTGGAGTCCGGACAGTGCAAGGTACGGTGAGTGCTTTCAATACTTGGACCATTTTGAGAAAATCTATTTTTTTTCGAAGCAAATATCTTTGCTAATTTGAAGCAAATGGCTTCATTTATTATTATTATTATTATTATTATTATTTGGTTTTTGGTTTCTGGTTGACTGGTTCTCGTTGCTTTTGGTCATTACAACACGTATCAACACAAATTCAATATTATATGAATTTGTGATAAATCAGTTGTCCGAATTTATTTAATATTATATGATTCATTGAGGGTGACATTTGGATTTTGGAAGTCAAAAACTTAAAATGGCGTTTTAACAGTGTATAATTTCTGAAATTTCAACCCTGCATAAGTTTCGGATTTTGGTCATAATTTTTTACTCCGATATCAGATTGAGGCGATTTCAGTTCCAGATGAAAGATACTCAAATATCTATAACTTTGATGTTTATAAGATCTTTTCGCTCTGAAGTTTTTCAATGCCGAAATTAATGAAAAATACAAAGTGTGTTATATGTAAATATTAATGACAAAAAAAGAAGAAAAAAAATAAATATATAAAAATATTTAAAAAAAAAATAAAGGTAGGCTAGAGGTGGATATGAATATTTCGTGAACTTTACGGATGTGGCATCGCTTATGGTTATGTGTTTCTTATGAAACACAAATCGGAAACTTTTAAAGTTTCGACACGAAATAGACAAACAGATCAGCTAAAGTATTAAATCATCGCGGTTAGACCATGATGAAAATACTTAAGCAATAAGTTTCTAATATACTTGAAAGATTATAGTATTCTTTCAACGAGGATTCCTCTCGGAACACGTCAATTTGACGGTGTCCAAACAGTGAGTAACCGAATTTTGTTGGACATGATAAGGTTAATCATGAGTCGCTCTGAGCTACCATTTCCTTCAACATATACCATTTATACAGTGCAGAACTTATTTAGAATAAGGTTCCATAAAATCTGTTTGACAGATATCATATTAGATATGAACAGGAAAGAAACTAGGTTTCTCATTCCTGAATATTTGGGTATGCTAGGCATATGTTTGGATGATACCAAACTAGAACCCAAATTAGATAAGTGCCAATTGTAGGTTATCCAAGGGAAACCATAAGTATAGTACTTATACAACTCATAAGAGAACAATTTAATTGTTGCTCACCATGTGGTTTTCCTATAAGGAATACCTACATGCAGTGGTAAGTGGGAGGATAGTAAAACTCGGCGAAAATCGGAGTAATACTGTTCCAGGCACCGAT
The DNA here is from genome assembly GCA_019454045.1 of Zanthoxylum bungeanum. NCBI lineage: Eukaryota > Viridiplantae > Streptophyta > Magnoliopsida > Sapindales > Rutaceae > Zanthoxylum > Zanthoxylum bungeanum. The sequence continues at coordinate 193,302 of SKCR01010108.1, forward strand.
TCCTAATGGAACATAAATAGTTCATCAAGGATGAAACTATACCAGTAATCTTCTAATACACAAGAACCGCGTAAGTCGGAGAGAGTCAGAAGACAACCTTGGGTATGTGTTTCTGATCTCACCTTATAAAGATGTCAATCTTATTGACGAATACCAACTGACTACGTATGAGGAAGTGATACAAGGTATCGACTCCCTATTCTGGCAAAGTGCCATGAGTCCGAAATGGATTCCATGTAAACAACCAAGTTTGGAAACTAGTTGTTGCACCACAAGGCATTGTGCCTAATGGTACTATATAAGTCTTCAAGGAAGACATACATGGAAGGCAACATACCAACGTACTAAGCTAGGCTTATTGCGAAAAGGTATCGTTATCAACATTGTGTCGATTACGACGAAACCTTTTACCTGTTGCCACGGTAAATCCATTTGGATAATGCTTACTAATGTTGCATGTTTCATTTATGAAATATGACAGCTGAACGGGAAAATCGCTTTCCTTAAACGGAAACCTTTTGAAGGATGTTTACAACATCCTGTCGGTTTTGTCGTACCAAAACTAGCAAACAAGGTTTACAAGTTCTTTTAGCAGCTGAGCTAAGCTTCAGCACATGCTAAAGAATTAATGGTCTCATCAACGATCCAGATATATACTTCGATATTCATCTGATTTGTTCAGATCATACATCGTGGCGATGTGATGATCGTATAAATCGCATCAGATGATAATCAAGCAAATCCACTGACGAAAGCCTTTTCTCAGCAATTTGAGCGAACCGTACATAGTTCGGGTGTAAGACACTCGAATGACTGGCTATAGGCCAAGTGGGAGATTGTTGGACAATTATGACCCATAGCGTCACTATTTGTACAGATCATGGTGTTGTTGTACAAATTAACTATGTGACAAATGAGATTGCTCTCTTATTATTTGTGATTAGATCACCAAGATGTATAAATGATAGGAGGTCATTATGATTTGTTCCTGGATTGAGAATGATATGAGACAGTATCAGTCCACGAAGGATAAATCATTAAATATCCCTAGTCAGAGTATTATCGAGATTAGACATCGATAAATGCGTAAAAGACTAGTATTACACTTGTGCGCGTTGTGAGGGCACAACGACATAGTTCTCATATATTTGGGTATAAGATACTCATGCAAGTGTAATAGGAGGTTGTGTTTTACCGATGGTACGGGAAACAGCTTCGCTCTGGATAGACCCCATCGGAATTCCATTGGTAGTATGACTATGTGTCTATGGAAGTCCGAAATCAGGGTAGGTGTATTTGGTCTTAACCTGAGACTTGCACCGCTAATACTTACGACAATCAATATACTTTAGTTTTGGTCGTCTAGGGCTTTAACAGGTTCTGTGTACACCTCTTCTGGGTATATTTAGAATCGTAGTGTGTTGGGTGTGATGTCAAGACGGAAATATCACTCAAGTCATAAGGAGATGATGATCACGTAGGATACGGGACTGATTCTCTTATATGCTGCAGCTATCGGGATATTATGACTAGGTAATGTATATCCGATTATAGAGACTAGTTACAAGAGATCCGATATGTGCTTCGTACGGGGCAGACACAATTCCAGTCCCAAGCCTAGCACATGACATCCGATACTGGATCGAAATACACAATACTACGTATACTACGCCTGATATAGATCGCTTATTCTTGTAAGCATGTTTCTGGAGAATTGGGTAGGCATGGTGCTTTGCTAGAAGCCAACCTTGTGTTGTAAATCGGTACAAACGTAGTACTAGGTACTTACGTGTTCGGATAGTCCGACGACCGAATTTACTGCCAACATATCCGGGGATCTCATGGGTCGCTTCTCGAAGATTCACCGATGACATATGACTCGCACTTTAATTAATCTGGGATTAATTAGATGAGAGAGAAAATTAATATGGGATTAATTGCGGAGATATTTTATCTGGGATAAAATATTAATTAAAGAGAGATAACGATTAATTTGGAATTAATCGATAAATTAATATATTCGATATATTAAACGAAATTGGATTTCGACGTGAAATTAAAATTAGATTTTAATTCGGGCGAACGAGTTAATTTAGAATTAATTCGTTAGCGACGTCAATAGTGATTTCGCTAGGCATAATCATTTAATTACGTCGCAACGGAAAATTCGTTAACTTGGAATTAGCGAACCCGAGCCCGGGATTGTTTGCGAGCGCATTCGCATTTCGAATTTGATTGCGGCACGCAAGTCAAATCAAACGTCAAATCGCTAGTCGCATCAAGCGTCAAATCATTAGTCACTTTGAGTGATGTGATAACTTGTCACTTGATTGATTGAGTGATGTGACTTGATGGAAGTGGTTGGAAAGCTTTTTGAAAGATTGATTGACATTTAATATATTTTAAATGTTTGGTATTTGTTTTGTTTTTTGGAAATCAATTAATTGATTTTGCAAAATTAAAAATGTGTATTAGATACACACTTTTGCCACCAACACACATAACAGTCCCTCTCTTTCTTCTTCATCTCTCTCACACGCCCATTTGGGCATTTCTTGTTCTGTTTTTTGGGCAAAACGTGAGCAAGGAAAGGAAGCAAAGTCATGATTTTGTTGCAAAATCAAGAGTGCTAGCACACTACGAAGTCATGCGAAGGTGATAGGGAAGTCCACCCATGAGCATGGCATCACATCACGAAGCTTGGAGCATCAATGGAGGACCAAGATGGCTGAATCCATGGAGGACAGAAAATGGACTGCCGTGACTTCTCAATGGGTAGAAAATAATTTTTTGTTTCTCACCGCATCGTCTCAACCGATCATTGTGAGTATTCCGCGACTTCTTTAATTGTATTCGGACTTATTTTTATGCTTGAATCGATCATCGGGACTGTAGAAACTCCAACAATGGTATCAGAGCGAAGTAAAAGCATGAAATTTGACTTAGGGTTAAAATTTGGGTAAAATGTGTTTGTGCATGATTTAATTAAATTGGATGTTTGAGTATGCTGAAAACATGTTTTTATTGAGGATTGATTGGATCAATTTGATGAAATGTTGTTTGGAACAAATTTCCCCAAATTTCTTAGCTTGGCCGAGAATGAGCATGCCCTAAATTGTCTTGGAATTTTGTTTTTTGATTCATTAGATGACTTGAAAACAATTGGGAATGTGGATTTAATGTTAATTTGGATTTAATTGGATTGAATTTGAATTGGACATAAAATTCCCCTCCAAAGCCGAGAGCAATATAGCATGAATGGGTTTGATTTTTGTTAAATTGTGTTGGACATGATTTAATGTTGATAAGCATGATTAATTAGGCTAATTTGGTGTTTTGGAAATATTGATTTGGGTAATTAATTATGTTATACACTTAATGTAATTAAATTGTGAAATTGGGTTTTGTAATTTAATTATTGGGCTAATTTTGGAAATTGGGCTTGTAATGTTGTTATTGGGCTTATTGGGCTTGGTTGTACCAAGTTAGGTTTAGGCTAAATTGGTTGGATCCAATTGGGCCCAAAACCGCTTCCATAAAGTCTAAATGCGACTAATGGACCTTAATAAATTTAATTGGGCCTAATGGGCTTAAATTGATTTCTAGGCTTATGGGGTAACTCCTTGATTGGGCTTTGGTTGCTGAAGCCCACACCTAAAAGAAATTAATTAAAAGCCCATTAGACTTTAATTAAATTAATGTTGGACGTTAATCGGGCTTTGAGACCCGTAACGATTAAATTTGGAATTTAAATCGTAAAAGTTCATTAATAAAGTGTAGTATTTAATTTGGAATTAAATAGCAAATTAATATTAAATGCAAATTGAATTGGATTTAATTTTGTAGTTTAATTTATTTGAGAATTCGTACTTTGAGTACTTATTCGCAAAACGAGTTTGACTCGCGCAAAATCAAATCGTTGTTTGAACATTGGATGGTCACTAAGTATCAGATTAATTAATTTGATTAGATTGATTGATAACATGCTTGTGTGAATACATGGTTACGATGCATGAATAATGTATATCAGATGTATATTAGATGGGTGGGGAAATTTTAGAAATTGTTGTAATAAATTTGATTTATTAATTGGACCTGCATGTCCAGCCTTATTACCTCCTTATTCTTTTTATTCTCTTCTCACCTATTCCCCTCAATGTAAATGAGGTTTCTTTAGAAGTGTAGTGTAACGGGTAGAAGTAATACATGTGCTAGCGGGAGAGAGGAAATGGAGAGATTTGATCTAGGATCAATGTTTAAGTATCCATCTATATATCATTATTATATTTATTGATACGCGCCTTTTTTATGTTTTTAGAATGCATGTTTAAGGGTGTATGATGATGAGACCTTAACAAAGATAATAAATTGGTTGCCAATTTGCACTCGAAAAACCCTCGTAAAATATTAAGCGTTTTTCCTTCCATTGAGTGATTCTTACTCAAGATCCAAGACTGGCATTGGTTTGTTGGCCAAAGTCAAGACCTTTGTCCGTCGAGGATGTGTTTGAATCATGAAGGCTTTGTTCCATATCAGTGTCTTGTCCAAGTTGTGATTTGTTGGCCAAAGTCAATATCACTTCTTGTCCATCGACATTGATTACGAAGCTTTCCATGGTCAATGGGTCGCGCTTAACTGGGATCACTAAGTTTGTTGTGCCAAAGCCAAGGCTTAGTTGATTCAGAGGAAAAAGGTTAGGCAATATATTGGATATATTGGCATATATAAGATATATGTTTCGGACTTGGATGTCCCCATACTAGATCTAGGAATTGGATGGGATCCAATTGATCTTAGAGATCTACCTAGTTAATTATTATACAATTTGTTGGCCAAAGTCAAGATTGTGTGATATTTAACGGGATCCTAGCCCACTAGGAAACACAGTTTCCCGAGTACTCGACAGAGGGTTAGAGGCTCGCCGAAAAATAGTGGGAGGCAAGTATTAATTTGCAATATTCGTTTAATTACTTGCCATACGCGCTCAATCATAAATATCATTCGTCAAATAAATTAAATGTTAGTTGGACTAATATTTAAATCGTTGTTTTAATTAAACAGTTGGACTGTAGTCAAACTATTTCAATTTATAGTTGATTTTATAATTGGATTATAGTAATCAATATAATTGAATTTAATCATTAAAAGTATAGTTGATTAATATAGTTGGACTATAGTAATCATTATATTAAATAGTACCGAAAATCGTTGATTAAATAGTTGGACTATTAGAATCAAGATAAAATTGTAAGATTAACGTTTAATACATAATCCTAGGGAAAATGTAATTAAATGGTTTAATTTTCAAATTGGGAATAAAAATTTCAGGATGGTCCTGGAATCTAATAAGTTACTTTATTTGATAAAATAACATATTAGGCCTAAGCCCGGAGTTAAGCAAAAAGTAGAGCATAATCTTTGGAAGATTTATGTGATGATAATTGTAGTGCTTAATCCATTACAGTTGTCAAATAGACTCCTTAATTTCTTAATCAGAACTAAGGGTTAGATCCTTAAAGTATGATATTGAAAATGAAGGATCTTCATAAATCTATACTTAGATTTTAGAAAATTGCAAAAAATAACTCTTGGAGAGTTCATGACTATTCTCAAGGAGATAAAGTCAAACTTTACAATTAGGCAAGTAGCGCAAGGCGCACCTTACTTCGATATTCTAGAAACCTAAGGCTTGGCCAAAGGCTTCTGGAATGTTGAAAATGGCAAAGGCAAAATCATTATAATCTTCTAGGAAGATAAAAGAAATATCCCAAAAATGTCTGCCTAATTGCCACAGATCTGTAAGCCCTAGTTCATAGTGAAGCAAGTGGGCCCATGTCTAGCTAGGCTAGAGGTGGATATGAATATTTCGTGACCTTTACGGATGTGGCATCGCTTTATGGTTATGTGTTTCTTATGAAACACAAATCGGAAACTTTTAAAGTTTCAACACGAAATAGACAAACAGATCGGCTAAAGTATTAAATCATCGCGGTTAGACCATGATGAAAATACTTAAGCAATAAGTTTCTAATATACTTGAAAGATTATAGTATTCTTTCAATGAGGACTCCTCTCGGAACACGTCAATTTGACGGTGTCCAAACAGTGAGTAACCGAATTTTGTTGGACATGATAAGGTTAATCATGAGTCGCTCTGAGCTACCATTTACTTCAACGGATACAATTTATACAGTGCAGAACTTATTTAGAATAAGGTTCCATAAAATTTGTTTGACATATATCATATTAGATATGAACATGAAAGAAACTAGGTTTCTCATTCTTGAATATTTGGGTATGCTAGGCATATGTTTGGATGATACCAAACTAGAACCCAAATTAGATAAGTGCCAACTGTAGGTTATCCAAGGGAAGCCATAAGTATAGTACTTATACAACTCACAAGAGAACAATTTAATTGTTGCTCACCATGCGGTTTTCCTATAAGGAATACCTATATGCAGTAGTAAGTGGGAGGATAGTAAAACTCGACCAAAATCAGAGTAATACTGTTCCAGGCACCGATTCCTAATGGACCATAAATAGTTCATCAATGATGAAACTATACCAGTAATCTCTAATACACAAGAACCGCGTAAGTCAGAGATAGTCAGAAGACAACCTTAGGTATGGGTTTCCGATCTCACCTCATAAAGATGTCAATCTTATTGAGGAATACCAACTGACTACGTATGAGGAAGTGATACAAGGTATTGACTCCCTATTATGGCAAAGTGCCATGAGTCCGAAATGGATTCCATGTAAATAACCAAGTTTGGATACTAGTTGTTATACCACAAGGCATTGTGCCTAATGATACTATATAAGTCTTCAAGGAAGACATACATGGAAGGCAACATACCAACGTACTAAGCTAGGCTTATTGCGAAAAGGTATCGTTATCAACATTGTGTCGATTACGACGAAACCTTTTACATGTTGCCACGGTGAATCCATTTGGATAATGCTTGCTAATGTTGCATGTTTCATTTATGAAATATGACAGCTGAACGGGAAAATCGCTTTCCTTAAACGGAAACCTTTTGGAGGATGTTTACAACATCCTGTAGGTTTTGTCGTACCAAAACTAGCAAACAAGGTTTACAAGTTATTCAATCCATGTTTGGATTGAAGCAGGCGTTACGTTCTTAGAATCATCGTTTTGATGTAATCATAATGGTTTATGATTTAATTCTAAACAAAATGATTCTTGTGTATATAAGAGGGTTAGTGGGAGCGCACTGACAATAAATATCCTATAAATAATGATGATATGTCATTTCTTGGAAATGATATTCCCATAATAATCGGTGAAAGCTAGGCTTTCGAGAAAACTCTCTGAGAACTCATACATTGAAAAATGTACGGGACCTGGTGTCTCATACGCTTTGAGCATATGAAGTCACAAACTGGCCAATCCAAGTGATAGTCACTGGATTGATATTAAGAACATCCATTAGTATCTTAGAGAACTAAGGATGCTGTCTTATACTATAGAGATGGAGAACTTGAAGTGACTGGGTTCACTACTGCAGGTTTCCAGACCGATAAAATGACTAAAAGTCGCAAACGGTACTATACAGTTTGAATAATAGTACAGTTAGCTGGAAATCTTCCAAGCAAGATACTATTACCGAATAAACAACAAATGCGGGTTATTGATGCAGCTGAGGCAGCAATAGAAGCTATTTGGGTCGATACAAATCTAATTAGATTAGATATAGTTCTTTTAGCAGCTGAGCTAGGCTTCAGCACAGGCTAAAGAATTAATGGTCTCATCAACGATCCAGATATATACTTCGATATTCATCTGATTCGTTCGGATCATACATCGTGGCGATGTGATGATCATATAAATCGCATCAGATGATAATCAAGCAAATCTGCTGACGAAAGCCTTTTCTCAGCAATTTGAGCGAACCGTACATCGTTCGGGTGTAAGACACTCGAGTGACTATATAGGCCAAGTGGGAGATTGTTGGACAATTATGACCCATAGCTTCACTATTTGTACAGATCATGGTGTTGTTGTACAAATTAACTATGTGACAAAGGAGATTGCTCTCTTATCATTTGTGATTAGATCACCAAGATGTATAAATGATAGGAGGTCCTTATGATTTGTTCCTAGATTGAGAATGATATGAGACAGTATCAGTCCACGAAGGATAAATCATTAAATATCCCTAGTCAGAGTATTATCGAGATTAGACATCGATAAATGCGTAAAAGACTAGTATTACACTTGTGCGCGTTGTGAGGGCACAACGGCATAGTTCTCATATATTTGGGTATAGGATACTCATGCAAGTGTAATGGGAGGTTGTGTTTTACCGATGGCACGGGAAACAGCTTCGCTCTGGATAGACCCCATCGGAATTCCATTGGTAGTATGACTATTTGTCTATGGAAGTCCGAAATCAGGGTAGGTGTATTTGGTCTTAACCTGAGACTTGCACCGCTAATACTTGCGACAATCAATATACTTTGGTTTTGGTCATCCAGGGCTTTAACAGGTTCTATGTACGCCTCTTCTGGGTATATTGAGAATCGTAGTGTGTTGGGTTTGATGTCAAGACGGAAGTATCACTCCAGTCATATGGAGATGATGGTAATGTAGGATACGGGACTGGTTCTCTTATATGCTGCAGCTATCGGGATATTATGACTAGGTCATGTATATCCGATTATAGAGACTAGTTACCAGAGATCCGATATGTGCTTCGTACGGGGCAGACACAATTCCAGCCCCAGGCCTAGCACTTGAGATCCGATACTGGATCGACATACACAATACTATGTATACTACGCCTAATATAGATCACTTATTCCTGTAAGAATATTTCTGGAGAATTGGGTAGGCATGGCGCTTTGCTAGAAGCCAACCTTGTCTTGTAAATCGGTACAAACATAGTACTAGGTACTTACGTGTTCGGATAGTCCGACGATCGAATTTACTGCCAACATATCCGGGGATCTCATGGGTCGCTTGACCGGCGTAAACACACACGTATAACGCAAGCGCACGTATCGTTCAAGTAGTATAAAAATATCGATCCCACGAGGACTTAATTCCTAGTGTTGTTATTAATTGTTGAATCTATTTAATTACAAATATCTAATTAAATGGAGAAGAGAATGATTGTTTTGATTGATTAGTTGAATGGCTTTGCTAAATAAATAAGTAAATAAAAAGACAAAAGAAAATACTAAAGAAAATACAAATGACACAAAGATCTAGGGTTGTGATTTCTTCCAATACCATTTTAAAGATGAAGTGATTGATATTTATAGTTAGGTAATATAATGATTTATTAACCTGGAACACGAAATTATGTAAAAGCCTCTTCCGATGGTCAAATTCAAATACCCAGAATAGCCCAATTGAACCATATTCTTATGTCAACCAAATTACCTGGATTCATTAAGATTGAGTTCCAATTATGGCTACCCTCGCCCGACAGGTATATTCATATCCTGTAAGGAAATCTATTAAAGGGTTATCTATCCTCAAGGAAGATCGTGGGCTATTGAGTCTAAGGTCTTAAACTTAAAATCCATATGTCTAGTTCATTTTAAGTTTACCTAATCAATTTTATTAATGGCCAATTAATAAAAAGCATTAAGATTAAGACTCAATAAATAAATCTTTATAATACCCAAACTATAATCTAACCCTTATAAACTGGTGATATTGAAAATCATCACAACCTTAGAAAACTAACACATAACTAGGACTAGTAAAAACATAAAATTAAAAGACATAAAGTAAAAATGCTGAAAAGTAAATTACAATAAAATAAAATGCTAAGGTAAAAGGAATTACTTTTACTACTATTAATTTAGATATCTCCCATAAAATAATATATAAACTTGTGATATTATTTAACCAACCGACCAATCTGGCGGTATCCTGATTAAGTCAAATTAAGTCCAACCAGCCATATAGGCGGTAATATTTGTCCATAATCCAGCCATAAAGGCGGTACCAAAATAAATTTACCAACCGACCAATATAGCGGTTTCCTTTATTAAGTCAGGTTTAAACCAGATTAAATTAATTTGCCAACCGACCAATATAGTGGTATCCTTTATTAATCAGTATTTTAAATAGTGAATATATTATTTTTAGGGAGATTAAGCTAAATAGCAACAGTAAAAGAATTACCTTTCACCTTAGCTGGGGAAATTATTTCCTCATGAATAGTAAAAACTGTAAAAAGTAAGAACTAAATTACTATTATTACAAATGGTAATTAAAATTAATTACAAACTAAAAAGTAAAAAAAATAAAATTAAAATAATTTTAGAGAGAGAAACTCTCTCTTCATCAAAGAGATGAGAGAGAGAGAAAGGCACACCCAATTCTGAAATTCGCGCAGGTATTTATAGAAAATTTTCTCTTCAGCGTTGCGACGCTGGAATAGTAGGACGTGGCACGCTGAGGAGGCGACACGTGGCATGGCGGCTGACTGTTCATGCGACACGTGGAACGGTGCACGTTAGCAGATTGGATGTGATGGTGACAAGTGTCACGGCGCACGTTAGCAAAGTCAAACTGCTCAAATTCTGACATGTTGACCCGGCGCACGTTAGCAGATTCGGCGCACACTGGGCGTCGCGACGCGGAATGTCTGGATGGCGCGACGCTGGAAATTACCAAAATGCCCTTTTTCGCCAATTTTCACTATTTTGCTCCAAATCACCTCCAGAATGTCCTGAAACTTTATTTATCTACAAAATAACACAAAACACATCAAAACATTCACAAAACTCAAGAAACTATACAAAATATTAGATTAAATTAGTGGGAAATAGTGATATAAATACCACTCATCACACCCCCAAACCTAACATTTTGCTAGTCCTCGAGCAAAATACAGAATAAAATAACAGAATAAAATTTAACTAAGCCATTTTCATAGGGATCACGGTTGCATTTAGCATATGCAACAAGCCTTTAAACCCCTAGGTGTCCCTAGTGGACGAGTTGTAGTCTCGTGAGGGTTTACAGCAATGATACCCACAAACATTTTACAAAAGTAAAAATGTATTAAAACTAATGCACACAAAAGCAAAAAGATAAGCGAAAAGAGAATAAAGAAGTTAATGACTAATCAGGTGAAACTTCTATTCCAAGTTACTAGTTGTTTTGTTTCTTTCTGAATAACTAAATAAGTAAATTCTCCGATTATTTTTATCATTCTCCATATACACAGCCAACAAAATATTAAACAACTCATTTTTGCCCACAACAGTCATAAGTGCAGTTGATAAGAGAGTAATATTTTTGTCCTAAAGTTCTATCAGATTTCACACCTTTTTGTAGCAATGGAATACATTTTTCTGATTTTTCTGATTTTTTCTTTGATTTTTCTGAATTTTGATTTTTTATTTATATACAATACCTTCCGTCTATGTAGCGAGTTTTGGGCCGGTGACTCCCAAACCAGTTGGCTTTAGGGCACCAGGTGTTAAGACACCCCTACGAACTTAATTACTCAGACTTCAGATATATATATTTTTGCAGCATCTTCGATCCATGTAACGAGCTTTGGGCCAATGACTCCCAAACCAGTTGGTTTTAGGGCACTAGGTGTTAAAACACACTTACAGACTTAATAACCCGGATCTTAGATACTTTATTTTTGTATATCAGAAATTTTTTTTTTTTTTTACTCCATCACTAATTATAGATGCTTCCTCCAATTAAACTAGAGCACGGAATATTACAAACTTTTCAATTACAGCTCATGTCTGTATGTTTCCATGTATGTTGATAATACCTGCCAACTGAACATATGAAGATTCATTTTAGTCAGTATTATGGAGAATTCACAAATTAAATAATTCAAAATGAAATAAACAAAAATTAACTTGTTTTGAAATAAATGGCTTGAAATACGTCTCTAGAGTGGAAACTCCTTACTCGGCTATTTCTTACCAACTTCACTCTTTTAGTTAAAATAAAAACACAAAAATGCAAAATATTTTTGTAATTTTTGAAAATTTTCCAATTTTTTTGTATTTTTCGAAAAATACAAAAAACTAAAAATAAAAAATTAATACAAACTAAAGAACTCCAATTTCTTTGATTTTAACGGAATTTTGTTGCATTAATGAAAAATTTTAACGGAAAGTCTTAACACAAAAGCATTGCACCCACAATCCTAAATTAAGCATTGTCCCCAATGCGTTCAAAACATAAACAAATGGTAGGAACAATGGTACCAAGTTTATGCGTCAGTCTCCTCCTCGTCGCTGTCGTCAGATGGTGGGTCTGGGAACTGTGGAACAGTAATGTGCAAATCATTTGCCATTTGTTGTAGTGCATGGCCGATTGCTCTGTTATATTGAAGCATATAATCCACACGAGATCCCAAATGACGAACTTCCTGAGTAATAGTGCGAGGCCTTGATGATCTTGGTGGTGGCTGAGGTGGTTGTTGTTGCTGCTGTGCGGAAGAAGATTCTCCAGCTTGAGCTTGTCTCTCTGTTCGGAGTTGCTGTATCAGTCGGGGATTCAGAGCTGTCATGGGCTGCATAGGTTCTTCTTGCGGGTCAACTGGAACCATACCCAAAGTGCATAAGGAAGTGATCAGGTAAGGGTAATATAGTCCAGCTTGCGATTGGGTAGCAGCCCAAGCAATATTTGTAGAAATAAGCACTCCCACGTCAATGGCTAGTCCCATCATCAAACAGTACAATAGAACCATCCTCTCTCGGGTGACAAAAGTGATGTGGGTACCCGGAATGAGTGATCTCGTGAGGAAGTGAAACCAAACTCTCGCATCTGGTTTAAGAAACTTGGAGCTCATCTTCATGTATTCCCCACTGCTGCTCATTTCCCAGGTGGCATTGGGGATACATAACTCATCTGTCATCTGCGAAATCTCAATCTCATTCCTCATTGCCGTATAATCATCCACCTCCATCTCCGGGATCCCATAGAACTTGTTGATTGTCACCGAATCAAAAGCAACTTGTTTCCCTCTTACCATAGTATGAAAAGCGACATGTTGAGCAGCATTCGCGTAAAACTCTCTGACAAGTGAAATGCTCGCAGGTCTGGCTTGCATACAAAGCTTCTCCCAACGCCGGTCGGTGATCACTCTATCAATATCCGGAAACATCCCAGAGGGAATCTCAAATCCTCTCTCAATGATCCCGACCTTCTTAGTCAATCCCTGCTCATAGCGCTGCTCAGCAGCTGCTGAGACAAACTTATATCTATCAAAATCAGGTTGTGCAGATGTCGAACCCCTTGATCTCTTCGGCATTTTTCCGAAATTTTGGCAGAACTTCCTCTGTTTTTCCAACAATCCTCGATCCAAAACTACTCAATTACCACAACCAAACCCCAAATATCAAACTCACTCTCTTTGCCCCCAATTACTACGAATCAATTTCAACCATTAACAACACTTCACTATCTCAATCTACTCCTCACAACACCAAATCACAAAACATAATTATCAATCCACTAAATACCAAATTAAATTCGAATTTATACCATTCAATTGATTTGGCAGTGTGAATTCTCGGATTCAGTCTCAGTTGTATGGCTCGGCAGTGATGGCTTGGATCTATTTTGGTGATGTCTCGGTTCCAGTCTTGGGTGTTGGCTTCTTGGCAGTGGGTTGGCTCGGCAGTGCTGGAGAGACACGGCAGTGGCTTGGTGTGATGGGGGTTTGGCTAGGGTCGTTGGTGGCTCGGTTTGGTGGTTCACGGCTTCTTAGTTTGGTCTCAGGTGATGGCTTCTGGTTTCGGCTGCTGTTTGGGTGGTGATGGCTGGTGTGGTCGATGATGATGGCTCGGTTTTGACTCGGCGAAAGAAAGTCTCGGTCACGGCAAGGGTGGCTCGCCGTGGTTATTGATGCGCTCAGCGATTGGGTTGTTGTGGAGGTTCTCGGCTTTTGCGGTTTCGGTGATGGTGATTGATTTCGAAGAAGAAGATGATGATGGGTTTGATAGATCTCGGTCAAAGGCTCACGGTGGGGATGATGGTTTCGATCTCGACGGTGGCTGCTAAGACTCTGCGAGACAGTGGCAGTTCGACTCGGCAATGGACCGGTTTGTCTCGGCTCAGGTAGCTCACGGTCGGTCTGGGTTTGATGGTGGTTGGCTTTGGTTGAGAGAAAATGGTGTGATCTGTGAGGGAAATGGGTTCTGTTCTCGGGGGCTTGATGTTTGAAGAAGATGAAGGACTGAAATGGAGATCTGCGGTGCCTCTGCTTATGTCTCTGATTTCGAGTCAGCGTCGCGACGCTAAAAATTGCCTAGCGTCGCGACACTCTGTTCTTTAGGGTTAGGGTTTTGATGCAGGATTTTTTTTTTTTTTTTTGGCAAAACCAAGTCTTGCGACGGATAAATCCATAGGGACGCGTCTCAAGAGATGTCTCCTTACTTGGCCGTCTCTTCTGGATCAACTTTGTATCTTTGTGATTTTGTCAAATTTTTATTTTGAAAATCCCGCTTGTACTGGCTTGCTTTGTCCTAAAAAATTCCGTTTTTTTAATTTTTCCTGCAAAACTAACACACAAATTAAAAAGTTCACACACAAAAATAAATTACAACAAATTGCATTGGTTGCCTCCCTGCTAGCGCTAAATTTTTCGTCTTCAGCCAGACGTGACTGAAATCTATCTGTTAAGGAGGTTTCAGTGTTGTTTTGGACGTCCGATTAAAGACAATCTCGTGAGCGTTGCTTTTGAAGAGTCTCTTCCAACGGTAAAGTGGCAAAAAGAGTTTTGTCTCATTCAGTGCTTGTGCCACCTTTTTGATCTTTGTCGCTCCATTGGTTCCTGAAAAGAAAGAAATAAAATTAGGAGGTCTCGTATGGTGCTTGACTTGGAATGGAAGTTCCATTATGTCAAGCTTCTGGGTGATATCTTTGATTTGTACTCCCCAAAACAGCGATGTTTCTCCTGAATGCTCTGGATTTTTATTAAGGTCAGACATTTGCTCCTCCATTTGCTTTGCTTCTTGCTCTACCTTTTCTTCACAGATGAATTTTAAAATTTCCGTATTCAATTTTTTATCCGTCATCTGTGAAATACATGTTTCAAAATTTTCACCTTGAGGATGAAAAGAAATGTCAGATTTTAGGTCTTCATCCTCTGATCTGGTTGAAATGATTGGCTCAGGTAGATCTTCATCAAACATTTGTGCAATGGAATCTCCAAGATCTTCATTTTGAGGATACAGAATTCCATCCTTAAGTGTTGGTGCACTTGGTACAAACAGATCAGCTTCATCCTCGTCAGAATCAGAATAATAAAAATCAAATCGAGACTTTGTCGGTTCGGGCTCCTGAACTGATACCTCTGGTTGTTGATACTGCTCAGCTTCCTCCTCTGTTGAAGTGTCATTGTGGAATGTTTGGTACTCTGAGGCTTCATCAGTGTCATCAGAAAATGGTTCTTGAGGTATGTAGCTCTGGTTTTCTATTAATTGTCTGATCTGATTTGTCATTCTCTGTATGGATTCTGCATTACTCTGAATTTGTACATCAAATTGAGTTTCCCGTTCTTTGAACATGTGAATCAATTGATCTTCCTCGGATGGTTCTGGTTGTTGGTAAAGATCAAAGGAAGAAGGTGGATAAGATGGAAAATGTGGCTCTGTGAAATATGTTGGTTCTTCGTACCATGAAGGATTCTGATAGTTCTGCCACCCTGAATTGTAGTTGTACTCGCAATAATCGCTTGGGTGGTTACCATTACATATGTCACATCTCCACATTGAGTTCTGTTGAGCAAATGTAGTATTACTTGGTTCTGACATCCAGTGAAAATTGTTGGGCTGGACAACAGGCCTCAGAAAACCGGACTGTTGCTCCCAGATGTGGGGTGTATCTTCTAGTAAAGCTCGTGATCTCTCAATCTCCCAATAATGTTCCATTTTTCAATCACCTGAAAATACAATAAGAAATAAAAATTACAGATAAAAGAAAATTAGATATAAGTAAATTAGATAGCTTCAAAATTAACAACTCAAGAAAATTAAGTCCCCGGCAACGGCGCCAAAAACTTGACCGGCGTAAACACACACGTATAACGCAAGCGCACGTATCGTTCAAGTAGTATAAAAATATCGATCCCACGAGGACTTAATTCCTAGTGTTGTTATTAATTGTTGAATCTATTTATTTACAAATATCTAATTAAATGGAGAAGAGAATGATTGTTTTGATTGATTAGTTGAATGGCTTTGCTAAATAAATAAGTAAATAAAAAGACAAAAGAAAATACTAAAGAAAATACAAATGACACAAAGATCTAGGGTTGTGATTTCTTCCAATACCATTTTAAAGATGAAGTGATTATTTTATAGTTAGGTAATATAATGATTTATTAACCTGGAACACGAAATTATGTAAAAGCCTATTCCGATGGTCAAATTCAAATACCCAGTATAGCCCAATTGAACCATATTCCTATGTCAACCAAATTACCTGGATTCATTAAGATTGAGTTCCAATTATGGCTACCCTCGCCCGACAGGTATATTCCTATCCTGTAAGGAAATCTATTAAAGGGTTATCTATCCTCAAGGAAGATCGTGGGCTATTGAGTCTAAGGTCTTAAACTTAAAATCCCTATGTCTAGTTCATTTTAAGTTTACCTAATCAATTTTATTAATGGCCAATTAATAAAAAGCATTAAGATTAAGACTCAATAAATAAATCTTTATAATACCCAAACTATAATCTAACCCTTATAAACTGGTGATATTGAAAATCATCACAACCTTAGAAAACTAACACATAACTAGGACTAGTAAAAACATAAAATTAAAAGACATAAAGTAAAAATGCTGAAAAGTAAATTACAATAAAATAAAATGCTAAGGTAAAAGGAATTACTTTTACTACTATTAATTTAGATATCTCCCATAAAATAATATATAAACTTGTGATATTATTTAACCAACCGACCAATCTGGCGGTATCCTGATTAAGTCAAATTAAGTCCAACCAGCCATATAGGCGGTAATATTTGTCCATAATCCAGCCATAAAGGCGGTACCAAAATAAATTTACCAACCGACCAATATAGCGGTTTCCTTTATTAAGTCAGGTTTAAACCAGATTAAATTAATTTGCCAACCGACCAATATAGCGGTATCATTTATTAATCAGTATTTTAAATAGTGAATATATTATTTTTAAGGGAGATTAAGCTAAATAGCAACAGTAAAAGAATTACCTTTCACCTTAGCTGGGGAAATTATTTCCTCATGAATAGTAAAAACTGTAAAAAGTAAGAACTAAATTACTATTATTACAAATGGTAATTAAAATTAATTACAAACTAAAAAGTAAAAAAAATAAAATTAAAATAATTTTAGAGAGAGAAACTCTCTCTTTATCAAAGAGATGAGAGAGAGAAAGGCACACCCAATTCTGAAATTCGCGCAGGTATTTATAGAAAATTTTCTCTTCAGCGTTGCGACGCTGGAATAGTAGGACGTGGCACGCTGAGGAGGCGACACGTGGCATGGCGGCTGACTGTTCATGCGACACGTGGAACGGTGCACGTTAGCAGATTGGATGTGATGGTGACAAGTGTCACGGCGCACGTTAGCAAAGTCAAACTGCTCAAATTCTGACATGTTGACCCGGCGCACGTTAGCAGATTCGGCGCACACTGGGCGTCGCGACGCGGAATGTCTGTGCGGCGCGACGCTGGAAATTACCAAAATGCCCTTTTTCGCCAATTTTCACTATTTTGCTCCAAATCACCTCCAGAATGTCCTGAAACTTTATTTATCTACAAAATAACACAAAACACATCAAAACATTCACAAAACTCAAGAAACTATACAAAATATTAGATTAAATGAGTGGGAAATAGTGATATAAATACCACTCATCATCGCTTCCCGAAGATTCACCGATGACGTATGACTCGCACTTTAATTAATCTGGGATTAATTAGATGAGAGAGAAAATTAATATGGGATTAATTGCAGAGATATTTTATCTGGGATAAAATATTAATTAAAGAGAGATAACGATTAATTTGGAATTAATCGATAAATTAATATATTCGATATATTAAACGAAATTGGATTTCGACGCGGAATTAAAATTAGATTTTAATTCGGGCGAACAAGTTAATTTAGAATTAATTCGTTAGCAACGTCAATAGTGATTTCGTTAGGCATAATCATTTAATTACGTTGCAACGGAAAATTCGTTAATTTGGAATTAGCGAACCCGAGCCCGGGATTGTTTGCGAGCGCGTTCGCATTTCGAATTCGAGTGCGGCACGCAAGTCAAATCAAGCGTCAAATTGCTAGTTGCATCAAGCGTCAAATCATTAGTCACTTTGAGTGATGTGACAACTTGTCACTTGATTGATTGAGTGATGTGACTTGATGGAAGTGGTTGGAAAGCTTTTTGAAAGATTGATTGACATTTAATATATTTTAAATGTTTGGTATTTGTTTTGTTTTTTGGAAATCAATTAATTGATTTTGCAAAATTAAAAATGTGTGTTAAATATACACTTTTACCACCAACACACATAACACACTCTCTTTTTCTTCTTCATCTCTCTCACACGCCCATTTGGGCATTTCCTGTTCTGTTTTCTGGGCAAAACCGTGAGCAAGGAAGGGAAGCAAAGTCATGATTTTGTTGCAAAATCAAGAGTGCTAGCACACTATGAAGTCATGCGAAGGTGATAGGGAAGTCCACCCATGAGCATGGCATCACATCACGAAGCTTGGAGTATCAATGGAAGACCAAGATGGCCGAATCCATGGAGGACAGAAAATGGACTGCCGTGACTTCTCAATGGGCAAAAAATTATTTTTTGTTCTTCACCTCATCGTCTCAACCGATCATTGTGAGTATTCCGTGACTTCTTTGATTGTATTCGCACTTATTTTTATACTTGAATCGATCCTCGGGACCATAGAAACTCCAACACCAAGTCCTCATTTGATTGTATGTTGAGCTCCAAGCTTGATCTTTTGAATTCCAAACTCAGGGAGATGTTTCCCTATCACCTTTGTAAACTCTTTAATGTGCTAGCAATGGGGATTTTTGTAACAAAATTCCCCTTAACTCTTGGCAATTGGAGAGTAAAAGAGAGAGAGAGTTTTTCGGTTTTTTAAAAGAGAGGGAGAGAATGTGTTTTTGATTTTGTGTTATATAATTGATTTTCCAAAAGTCAATTACTTAATACCAAAATCAAATCTTTGGTATATGTCTTTCACAAATCAAGTTTGTGTGTAAGAGAAGTTACCAACTTAACCACCAACTTCTATCAACCAAAAGTTAATAAAGTTGACTAGTGATGTGATTTGGTGTGGGCCCCACTTAATTCAAAATTCGGGTAGGCCCGCAAAACATATTCCGGGCTCGGGTTCGTTAATTCCGAATTAACGAATTTTCCGTTGCGACTTAAATAAATCAAAGTTAATTAAATAATAATGCCTTGCAAAATTATCACGAAAGTCGCTCGCGAATTAATTCTAAATTAATTCGTTCGCCCGAATTAAAATCCAATTTTAAATCTGCTATGAAATCTAATTTAATTTAATATATCGAATATATTATTGTAATCGATTAATTCCAAATTAATCGTTCTCTCTCTAATATTTGAATATTATCTAGATAAATTATCGCCGTAATCCTAGATTAATTTTCTCTCTCTCATAATTAATCCCAGATTAATTCTATTCGAGTCATACGTCATCGGTGAATCTTCGGGAAGCGACCCATGAGATCCCTGGATATGTTGGCAGTAAATTCGGTCATCGAACTATCCGAATACGTGCGTACCCAGTACCACGTTCTTACCGATTTACAAGACATGGTTGGCTTCTAGCAAAGCACCGTGCGTACCCAATTCTCCAGAAATATTATTTAAGGAATATATAATCTTTGTCAGGCGTAGTATACGTAGTATTGCGTATTACGATCCAGTATCGATATCACATGCTAGGTATAGGGCTGGAATTGTGTCTGCCCCGTACGAAGCATATATCAGATCTCTGGTAACTAGTCTCTATAATCGGATAATCATGACCTAGTCATATTATCCCGATGACTGCTGTACTTAAGAGTACTAGTTATGTATCCTACGTGATCATCATCTCCATATGACTGAAGAGATACTTCCATCTTGACATCACACCCAATACACTACGATTCTCAGTATACCCGGAAGAGGCGTACACAGAACCTGTTAAAGCCCCAGACGACCAAAACCAAAGTATACTGATTGTCGCAAGTATTAGCGATGCAAGTCTCAGGTTAAGATCAAATATACCTACCCTGATTTGGATTCCCATAGACACATAGTCATACAACCAATGAGATTCCTAGAAGACTGTGACGATTTTGCCTTTGCCCTATTTCATATCCCTAGAAGCCTTCGGCCGAGCCTTTAACTTCTAGGATGTTGAAGTAAGATGCGTCTTGCGCTTCTTGCCCTTTTGCAAACTCTGACTTTGTCTCCTTGAGCATAGCCATTAACTCTCCAAGATTTTTCTTTTGCAATCAATATTTCTAAGATCTAAGAATAGATCTATGAATATCCTTCAATTTCAATATCATACTATAAGGATCTAATCCTTAGTTCTGACGAAGAAATTAAGGAGTCATTACGGCAAGCATAACAGATTGAGCACTAAAGTTTTCATCATGATGAGTCTTCCAAAGCTCATGCTCTACTATTTGCTCAACTCCGGGCTTAGGTCCGAGAGGTCGCTCTATCAAATGGTTTAACTTCTCATCTCCCAGGACTATCCTAAGATTCTATTCCCAATTTGAAAATTGAAGTCGCTTAAAGACATTTTCACCCAGGATTATGTTTTAAACGCTAATCTTTCACTTATCTTGATTCCAATAGTCCAACTATCCAATCAACGATTTCGGGTATAATCGAATATATTGATTACTATAGTCTAACTATAAAATCAACTACTATTTGATTGGTTAAATTCAAATATATTGATTACTATAACCCAATTATATAATCAACTATAAATGAAGTAGTTTGAATACAGTCCAACTGTTTAATTAAAACAACAATTGAATATTAGTCCAACTAATATATATATATAATTTTTAATGACGAAAAATGAAATGAGCGCGTATTGGCAAGTATCTAAACAAAATTGAAAATTTAATAATTACCTCCCACTATTTTTCGGCGAGCCTTTAACCCTCTGTGGAGTACTCGGGAAACCTAGTTTCCAAGTGGGCTAGGATCCCGTTAAATAACACACAACCTTGAATTTGGCCAACAAATTGTATGGAACTTAACTAGGTAGATCTCTAAGATCAATTGGATCCCATCCAATTCCTAGATCCAGTAGGTGGACCTCCAAGTTCGAAATATATATCCAATATATGCCAATATATCCGATATATTGCCTAACCTTTTTCCTCTGTATCAACTAAGCCTTGGCTTTGGCTCAACAAGCTTAATGAAACCAGTTAAGGGTGACCCATTGACAGTGGGAAAGATTCATAATCGAGGCCAATGAACAAGAAGTGACCTTGACTTTGGCCAACAAATCACAACTTGCCCAAGGCGTACGATATGGAACAAAGCCTTCATGATTCAAACACATCAGCGATGGACAAAGGTCTTGACTTTGGCCGACAAACCAATGCCAATCTTGGATCTTGAGTGAGAATCACTCAATGGAAGGAAGATTCTTAATATAAAATGAGCGTTTATGTCGTGATTTGGCAACCAATTTATTATCTTTTATTAGGTCTCATCATACACCCTTAAAGATGCATTCTAAAATTATAATGAGGCGCGAATAAATAATAATGATATGCAGATGGATATTTAACAATTTTTCCTAGAACAAATCTCTCCCTTTCCTCTCCCCGGCTAGCACAATTCTAACTTCTACCCAATTACATAATACAATAAAGAAACCTCATTAACATTGAGGGGTATTGGTGAGAAGAGAATTACAAAGAGTCAATAGATAAAGGCTAGACACGCAGGTCCAATTTAATAAATTCTAAATTTATTACAACAATTTCCAAAATTGCCATCACCCATCTAATATCCATCTGATATACATTATTCATACAATACATCCATGTATTCACACAAAACATGTTATTCAATCAATCTAATCCAATTAATTAATCTTTGAATTAAGTGATCATCCAATATTCAAACAACGATTTGATTTGCGCGAGTCCAACTCGTTTAAGAATAAGTACTCAAAGTGCGAATTCTTGAATTATATCGAACTATAATTTTAAATCCGATTTAATTTGTATTCAATACTAATTCATATTTAATTCTAAATTAAATAATTACACTTTATTAATGTGCCTTTACGACTTAGATTCTAAATCCAATCTTAATGGGTCTCAAAGGCCCATTTAACATCCAATGTCAATTTAATTAAAGTCCAATTGGCTTTCAATTAATTTCTTAAGGCATGGACTTTGGCAACCAAAGCCCAATAAGGAATCACCCTTTGCCATAAAATTAATTTCGGCCCATTCGTCCCAATTAAATTTAAAAGGCCCATTTATTATATTTGGACTTAACGGAATGGTTTTAGGCCCAATTTGGATCCAATCCAGTTGTCCTAAACCAACTTGGCCCAACCAAGCCCATTAGGCCCAAATATAACAATTTTAGCCCAATTCCAAATTAAAGCCTAATTAATTAAATTCCAATATTCCAAATATCACAATTTATTTAATTAAAGTGTATAGCCATAATTAATTAGTTAAATTAATATTTCCAAAACACCAATTTAATTAATTAATCATGCTTTATTATATTCAATTTATGTCCAACACAATTGAAACAAAATCAAGTCATTACATGCTCATTAAGCTCACGGCATTTCATGCATTTTATCTTCAATTTTGATTTCAATCTAATTAAATCACAAATCAATATATCTCATGCATTTTAAACACAACCAATGGTTTAAAAAATCAAAATCACCATGAGCTACAAAGGGTCCAAACTTTCGACCAAGCTAGGGTAATTAGGAAAAAAATTTCTAATCAATTTTTCTCCAAATTAATCATGCATAACTCTAAGCTATCATAATCTAAGCATATCCAAACACTCAATTTGATTAAATCATGCTCCAAGTAAAAATACCCAAATTCAAGTTTATGAACCCTAATTTTTTATGCTTAAAATTCACTCTGATACCATTGTTGGGTTCTCTAAGAACATGCCTAGGATCAATTAAGCATAAAACATATGAATACTCGAAGTAAGATTGCGGAAAAATACTTACAACGATCTGTTATATGGATGCGGAGACAACAAAAAATCCAAGCTTTTGTGTTGAGATCCAAGTCCTCCTTTGATTGTATGTTGAGCTCCAAGCTTGATCTTTTGAATTCCAAACTCAAAGAGATGTTTCCCTATCACCTTTGTAAACTCTTTAATGTGCTAGCAATGGAGATTTTTGCATCAAAATTCCCCTTATCCTTGATACAACTATCGGCAATTGGAGAGTAAAAGAGAGAGAGAGTTTTTCGGTTTTTTAAAAGAGAGGGAGAGAATGTGTTTTTGATTTTGTGTTATATAATTGATTTTCCAAAAGTCAATTACTTAATACCAAAATCAAATCTTTGGTATATGTCTTTCACAAATCAAGTTTGTGTGTAAGAGAAGTTACCAACTTAACCACCAACTTCTATCAACCAAAAGTTAATAAAGTTGACTAGTGATGTGATTTGGTGTGGGCCCCACTTAATTCAAAATCTGAGTAGGCCCGCAAAACACATTACGGGTTAGGGTTCGTTAATTTTGAATTAAAGAATTTTTCGTTGCGACTTAAATAAATCAAAGTTAATTAAATAATAATGCCTTGCAAAATTATCACGAAAATCGCTCGCGAATTAATTCTAAATTAATTCGTTCCCCCGAATTAAAATCCAATTTTAAATCTGCTATGAAATCTAATTTTATTTAATATATCGAATATATTATTGTAATATATTAATTCCAAAATAATCGTTCTCTCTCTACTATTTGAATTTTATCCCAGATAAATTCTCGCCGTAATTAATCATAGATTAATTTGCTCTCTCATAATTAATTCCAGATTAATTCTAATCGAGTTATACGTCATCGGTGAATCTTCGGGAAGCGACCCACAAGATCCATGGATATGTTGGCAGTAAATCCGGTCATCGGACTATCCGAATACGTGCGTACCCAGTACCACGTTCTTATCGATATACAAGACATGGTTGGCTTCTAGCAAAACACCGTGCCTACCCAATTCTCCAGAAATATTATTTAAGGAATATATAATATTTGTCAGACGTAGTATACGTAGTATTGTGTTTTACAATCCAGTATCGATATCACATGCTAGACCTAGGGCTGGAATTGTGTCTGCCCCGTATGAAGCATATATCGGATCTCTGGTAACTAGTCTCTATAATCAGATAATCATGACTTAGTCATATTATCCCGATGACTGCAGTACTTAAGAGTACTAGTTCCGTATCCTACGTGATCATCATCTCCATATGACTAAAGTGATACTTCCATCTTGACATCACACCCAATACATTACGATTCTCAGTATACCCAGAAGAGGCGTACACAGAACCTGTTAAAGCCCCGGACGACAAAAACCAAAGTATACTGATTGTCGCAAGTATTAGCGATGCAAGTCTCAAATTAAGATGAAATACACCTACCCTGATTCGGATTCCCATAGACACATAGTCATACTACCAACGGGATTCCGAGGGGTCTATCCAGAGCGAAGCTGTTTCCGTACCATCAGTAAACAGAACCTCCTATTACACTTGCATGAGTATCCAATAGCCAAATATATGAGAACTATGCTGTTACGCTTCCATAACACGCATAAGTGTAATACTAGTTTATTCCGCATTATCGATGTCCAGTCTCGATAATACTACGACTAGTGATATTTAATGATTAAACCTTAGTGGATTAATATTGTCTCATATCTAATTAATCTGGTATTAATCATATGGACTTTTATCATTTATATATCTTGGTAATCTAATTACAAATGATAACAGAGAAATTTCCTTTGTCACATAGTTAATATGTACAACAACACCATGTTCTGTACAAATAGTGATGCTATGGGTCATAATTGTCCAACACATGTTGTTTCGCTGCTTTTGCGAGATACTTCGAGCTCTTGGATTCATTCCCGAACTATGTTTAGTTGATGGCGAGGTGCTTCGACCCCTAGGTGTGAGATGTTTCGATCTCTGGGATTTTTTCCCGAACTTAGTTGAGTTGATGGCGAGGTGCTTCGACCCCTGGGTGTGAGTTGCTTCGATCTCTGGGATTTATTCCCGAACTGAGTTGAGTTGATGGCGAGGTGCTTCGACCTCTGGGATTCATTCCCGAATCCATACCAAGTGTGAGATGCTTCGATTTCTGAGGCGCTTAGACCTCTAGGATTCATTCCCGAATCCATACCATGTGTGAGATGCTTCGATCTCTGGGATTCATTCCCGAACTGAGTTGAGTTGATGGCGAGGTACTTCGACCTTTGTGATTCAATCCCGAATCCATTCCAGGTGTGAGATGCTTCGATCTCTGGGATTCATTCCCGAACTGAGTTTAGTTGATGTCGAGGTGCTTCGACCTCTGGGATTCATTCCTGAATCCATACCAGGTGTGAGATGCTTCGATCTCTGGGATTCATTCCCGAATCCATACCATGTGTTAGATGCTTCGATCTCTGAGGCATTTCGACCTCTGGGATTCATTCCCGAATCCATTCCAGGTGTGAGATGCTTCGATCTCTGGGATTCATATCCGAACTGAGTTAAGTTGATGGCGAGATGCTTCAACCTATGGGATTCATTCTCGAATCCATTCCAGGTGTGAGATGCTTCGATCTCTGGGATTCATTCCCGAACTAAGTTGAGTTGATGGCGAGGTGCTGCAACCTTTGAGATTCATTCCTAAACCATGTTGGGTGTGAGAAATTTTGATCTCCGAGGTGCTTCGACCTCTGAGATTCATTCCCGAATTGAGTTGGGTGATGGCGTTTTGGTCCATCTGCATGACTCTTCGATCCACTAGGGAGTTTTTTCTATGATGATGAGGTGTTTCGACCTCTGGGATTCATTCCCAAATTGTTGATAATGTGGGCCTCGACCCTAGGATTTCTTCCTGAACTATCGAACTGATGGTGGTGAGGTACTTCGACCCCTGATCCGTCCTCATTCTCGAGGCTCTTTGCTCGTCCTCATTCCTGAGGTTGTTCTCTATACTCGGAGTTCTTCTCCATTCATGGAGTTCCTCTTCATTCTTGGAGTTTCTCGTCCTCGCCGCTTTTTCTTTTTCTTCAAAGCCTGCGAACATAAAACAAAAATTATGTGTATGCGACGTGTATGCATATATGCGCGGATGCATTCCTACTCTGACGAGGTTTCTTTTTCTTATCAGCTTGATGTCATCATTGGTTAGGCATTCCTTGCGCTAGAGGGTTTTCTTCACCCCTATAGGAATTCTTTTAGCCTTCGGCGCCCTTTGCCTATAAAAGCTTTGGTCGCCCCTTGGCCTGCTTACAGTTTCCTTATGCCAATTCTCCGCTGGTGATTACTCAGTTTTCTTTGGTCCCATGGCTCAAGAACCCGTTGTGTCCCTTATTCGTGGGGTGGTAGACTGGTTACCTGGCTCAGGTTTCTACTCTTCATTACCTACACCGGTCAAGATGGATTACACCTTTTTGAAAGCGGCCTCATCTTTTTGGGATACTGAAAATCATGTCTCCCGATTCCAGATTTCGAAATATGCCCTCTCCCTGAGGGGTTTGCTGCCATTCTCGGTTTGTATTTTTCTCTTACTACCTTTCTCGAATACAAAAAATCATATCTTCCGGTTCTCGAAGCATTCCTTTGTTGTCCTGAGGATGCGGAAAATGTACTACCTTGTGCTTCATCCGTTGAGTTACAAGTCCTCTCATGTGTAAAGCACGACCCTGCAAGCCGGTTTCTTGGGAGTCCCCTTGCCTTGCAGGTTCATCCTATCTTTTGCCTAATCTGTCCTTTCAGATTTTCAACTTAGCGGATTGTTATATCTTGCCTGAGTTGCCTTTTCAGGTTTTCAACTCAACGAGCTAAAAAAAATATTTTCTTTTTTTTCCTTCTTCTTTATTCACATCTAATCTGTTGTCATTCTCGAGGCTCTTCGCTCGTCCTCTTTCCCGAGGCTGTTCTCCATTTTCAGAGTCCATCTCCATTCCTGGAGTTCTTCTCCTAGATCTCCTGACCTTGGTCCAGCATCTAAGAAACAAAAGACATGATTTGTAAATACTTGACTCTAATCTTTCCCGGTTAGCTGGGATTTATGCAATCTATGAACATCTTGAACATTTGTTTCAATAAAGGCGTTTGCATTACTTCTTAGTACATATGTAGGAAATAAACTGCATTGCAAGGGTACCTCTATCGGTAACTGTTCCTCACAGATTTTACAATTAGCCATTTTTCTTGCTCACTCATGCTCTATATTATGCATGGGTTGTCCTTTTGCGGATTTTCAACCCAACAAGCCTTTCCCTTTTTTTCTTTCTTTTTCTTTTTTTTTTCTGTTTTTTTTTTTTGCTTATGCAAAATATTGTTTCAGCATGTCCATGTTGATAGGCTCGGTGAACTCATTCACTTCCAAATCTGACAGTCTCACTGCCTCATTCCCCATCACCTTCTTGACTAGGTAGGGCTCTTCCCAATTGGGCCTGAACTTTCCCCTTGGGTCCATTATCAGTGGTTTCGACTACTTGAGCACTAGATCACCTTCTCTGATCTTGGTGGGACACACCTACTTGTTGCATGCCCTGGCCAACCTTTTCTAGTATAGCTGTATGTGGTACAAGGCCTTTATCCTTTTTCTCATCCAGTAATGCTAGCTGTTCGAACCTCTGAGAGGCCCATTCCTACTCAGGAAATCCTGCCTCTGCTAGTACCCGCATTGAATGTATCTCTATTTCCACTGGTAACACTGCCTCCATCCCGTAAACCAAAGCATAGGGTGTGGCTCTCGTTGCCGTTCTCACCGAAGTTCTATACCCCCACAGGGCGTACGACAGTTTGTCAGCCCAATCTTTATAACTTTCTGTCATCTTAGCTAGTATTTTCTTTATGGTTTTGTTGGCCACCTCCATCGCCCCATTAGCCTGTGGCCTGTAAGGTGATGATTTGTGATGCCCTATCCCGTACTTCTACAATTTCTCCTTTGTTTCCCCTTGAAATTGGACTCAATTGTCCGTCACTATGTGATGTGGCATTCCGTATCGACATATTATATTACGGGCTATGAACTTGGCCATTTGCTTCGCCGTAACATTACAGAATGACTCGGCTTCCACTCATTTCAAAAAATAATCTACCGCCACTACTATGAAGCGGTGTCTATTTAATGCATGTGGTATGATTTCTCCAATCATGTCAATACCCGACGCTGAGAAATGACATGGCTTTGATAGCCCCTGCAATTCCGTAGACGGTAGATGATTCAAGTTGCTATGTGCCGGGCAATCATGACAATGCTTCACCAGCTTTGCACAATCAGCTTCCATGGTCGACCAGTAAAATCCATGTCTCACTATCTTGCGACACAAATTCAATCCATTCATGTGCAGTCCATATACTCCAGCGTGCACCTCTTCCCTCACCTTCTGAGCCTATTATTTTCCTAAATATTTCAGCCGGACGCCATTGGCTTGTCTCTTGTACATTTCTCCCCTCAAACTCACATACTAGGAAGCCAATTTCTGAATGGCTATTATGTCTTTCTTGCCGGCTCCTTTTGGGAATTCTCCACATTCTAGACACTGCATAATATCGTAGTACCACGGCTTCCCATCGTCGAATTCTACTTCCACGATTCTCTCTATCTCATAACCGGGTCTGCTAGCTGTTGTAAGCACAATGGGTCTCATTACCAGTTTTTCTGGGTTTTCCTAAGTTGCAGCTAGGGTGGCTAGTGCGTCCGCCATTTGGTTCTCTTCTCGTGGCAAGTGCTGGAACTTACAGTTGGGGATAGCATGTGCCAGCTTCCTGAGATAGAGTAGGTAGGGTCTCAACCGGTCTTCCTTCAATTCCCATTCCCCTGCATCTGTCGAACTACCAACATCGAGTCTCTTTAAACTTCTACGTCTCTAGCTCTTAGGGCTATTAGTGATTCCAGTCCAAAGACACATGCTTCATACCCGGCCATGTTGTTGGTTACTCCGAACATCAACCTTTTGGCCATAGGTAGGGTTTCTTCTTCGGGGGTTACTATCACAATTCCTATTCCAGCTCCTTTTTAATTCATCGCCCCGTCGAAATACATTTTCCACCCCTGAACTGTTATAGCCTGGACCTCCTCGTCCGGGAATTCAAACTTATACTGATCTCCTTCTATGGGTTGTAATGCCAAGAATTCCGTTGCGGCTCGACCTTTGATTACCGCAGAGGTGAGGTATTCTATATCAAACTCCGTCAACAACACCAACCATCTGCCCAACTTCCCTACCAGTGAAGGTACTAACTGCAAATACTTTAGGGGATTCACCTTTGCTACCACTTGTATCTTATAGGATTGGAAGTAATGACGCAACTTTCAGGAAGCCCATATCACCACCAAATAGATCTTTTCCACCTTTTGATAGCAGGCTTCATACGAAAGCATCTTCTTACTCAGGTACTTGACTTCATGTTCCACCCCTGTTTCATCTGCCTATACCATCATCGCCCCCAGCGCTTCAGGTTCTATGGCCAAATACAACACCAAGGGTTTGCCCGGCCTTGGAGGTTTTAGGATGGGCGGTTTAACCAAGTATTCTTTGATTTTGTCAAAAGCTTCTTGACATTGCCTATTCCACTCCACAGGCTGGTCATTCTTCAATAGCTTGAAGATGGGCTCACATACTAAGGTTAGGTTTGGCAATGAATTGACTGATATACTGGATTTTCTCGAGAAAGGCTCTAACTTCCTTTTCTGTCTTCGGTGCAGGCATCTCGGTAATTGCCTTGATCTTTTCAGGGTCCACTTCTATCCCTCCCATTCCTACCGTATGCCCTAACAACTTTTCGTATGTTACCCCGAACACACACTTCTTGGGGTTGAGTCGGAGGTTCTACTTATCTACTCATTGAAGGAATTTCTCCAGCGCTTCTATACATCCGGCCCTCATTTCTGATTTAACCATCATGTCATCCACGTATACCTCAATCTCCTTATGCATCAAGTAGTGGAATAATGTAGTGGCCATTCCTTGATAAGTGGCTCCCTCATTCTTAAGTCCAAACTGCATCACCTTGTAATAATATATACCCCACTCAGTGATGAAGGCAGTCTTATGATTGTCTTCTTCGGCCATGAAGACCTGGTTATATCCTGAGAATCCATCCACGAACGGGTACATAGCAGATAAAGCTGTGCTATCAACCAACACATCTATATAGGGTGGGGGAAAATCATCATTTGGGCAAGCTTTGTTGAGGTCCCTATAATCTACGCACATTCTGACCTTTCCATCCTTCTTCGGTACCGGCACAATGTTGACTAACCACTCAGGGTACTTCACCATCTCTAAGAACCCCACATCTATCTGCTTCATGACCTCTTCCCTAACCTTTTCGGCCCATTCTGGCCTTATTCTTCGGAGCTTCTGTTTTAATGGTCTCATGTTCGGATAAGTTGGTATCATGTGCTGGGCAATACCCCTGTCTACTCTTGGCATGTCTTCATAGGACCAAGCGAATACTTTTGCATATTTTATTAATATTCTCTCTAATTCTTTCCGCTCATCAGAGGTAACCTCACTTGTAATTAAAATTTCCTTGGGGTTTTCACATGTACCAAGATTAAATGCATTTGTCAATGTTGAATCAATGTCAAATATGATCATGTCATGCATGTTATGATGCGAACTAATAGGAAAAGACTCGAACAAGTAAGCAAAATCAATGTCTTTATTATTAATAAATGCAGGACTACAATCAAATAAGTCAGGAAAATAAACATCTTCGTAATTTGCAGTCTTGTCTTCTTCAGTCTTATTGCTTTCTTCGAGCGTCAGATTCTCCAACTGTAGTAGTTCTTCTTCCCATTTATCTTCATTTTTTTCAACTTCCTCTGCATGTGGTTCTTTGCCCATCACATCCTTGAAGATCTCGAATCCCAGTACTATGATCCCATTGACTTCTATGGGTTCAGGCTCTCCTTGATACCCTGTGGCTTTCACAAAGTATTCCATCAGCTTCATCTCTTTTTTCTTGGTCTTCGGCTCATTCCCATCGGATTCGTACCCCAA
The DNA here is from genome assembly GCA_019454045.1 of Zanthoxylum bungeanum. Classification (NCBI taxonomy): domain Eukaryota; kingdom Viridiplantae; phylum Streptophyta; class Magnoliopsida; order Sapindales; family Rutaceae; genus Zanthoxylum; species Zanthoxylum bungeanum. The sequence continues at coordinate 224,586 of SKCR01010108.1, forward strand.
TCCTCTCTTGGTGGTGTGCCCCTTGAAATCTGGCAACGCTCTTATTCCCTGGCCTCTAGCACTCAAATCTGTGCCTGACTCATATTTCATTCTTTCGATGATTCTAGCCACTTTAGGGTCCACCCATTCTTCGAAGTTTGCCACTACATGGAACCTTGTGAAAGGCAGTATGTCTAAAGTAGCCACAACATTATCTATTTTAGCCTTCATGGCGACGACTTCTCCTCCATGCGGGAACTTAATAACCTGGTGCAAAGTGGATGGCACGCCCCCAATTTTATGAAACCATGGCCTCCCCAATAACAGAGCAAATGTAGCTGGGATATCAAGCACTGTGAACTCCACCTCGTTTTCTATCGGGCCCACTTTGACTACTGTGACGAAAGTACCTTTGACTCCCCGTTTGCTATCATCATATGCTTTCATAATCATGCTGGAGGGGCTTAAATCTATTGTCCGCATACCTAACTTTAACAGAATCTTCAAAGGGCACACTTTGATAGAGAGCCATCATCCACCATCACACAAGATGTCTTCTTGCCTCTTACTTCCGCTTTTATGAATAATGGCTTGTTGTGATTCCTCCCCTCCATTGGGAGCTCTTCTTCAGAGAATGTTATCATCTTCTTATCCTCTTTCTGTACCGACCCTATGAACACTATCGAGTTTGCATCTTCAAGTACCATTATCTTACTTAGAGCTTCTACCATGGCATGTCCGTGCTCTTGAGAGGTGCATAATAACTCCCATATGCTCACTTGTGTCTGTGTCTTCTTCAATTGATGCAATACAGTATCCCCTTCGGTGTTATCTGTATTCTCTGTCACCCTCGGATTTCTGTTAGCACTTCTTTACCCTTCTCCGTTACATCACTGAAAAAATGTCCACTGCGAGTCATCCCCTTTACCTCTTCTTCGTCACTGCTCGAGAAGTTTTCCCTGAAATCTCTCCCATACTCTGTTTCATCTTCACTACTGCTATCCCATATTCCTATGCAAGAAACTTGGTGGTTGAGAGTTTGGAGGACAAAGCTTTTGGGCAGGCTGGAGTTGATCATGTAGGTGGGTGGTGGAACAGAGTGGTAATTGGGTAGAGGGTTTTCGTGTGTGTTGGGTTATTTTTTTCTGGGTCGGATATCTTATGGGTGCCAATGAGGTATTGGATCGCATGCCTAAGGCGGGTGCAATTGTCTGTTTCGTGGCCTTTTTGCTGATGGAAGTGACAGTATAAGTTTAGGTTGAGGTGGGATGGCACATGGTTTGGAAGTGGTCTAGGTTCTAAAGGTTTTAGGAGTCCTTGCCTCTTCAGCTTTTCAAACGCCTTTGACAAAGGTCTACCAAAATTGGAGAAAAGCCTGTTTCTGATGGTGGCGACCTCAGCAGGTGCGAGATTGGTCCCTGAAGACCCCCCAATGGTCTTTCTACTCTGGCCGTAAAATTTCTGTTCTCGGCTTCCTCTTCCTTGATATCCATGACAGTTTCTCTTAACTGTCGAAAATCATTAATCATGGAGGTCATCATTCTCAGCTTGTTATAAATGGAGGGCTTGGTGCCCTTAATGATCCTCTTAATCCGGTCCTTCTCCGAGGGCCGTGTCTGCATCTTCAAGAGCTGGCTTCTCCAGCGATCCACATAATCTTTGAAGCTCTCTTCTAACTTCTGTTTGGTGTTTTCTAGGTCACGGAGTGACAAGTCTATCTCCATGTCCGTGACATATTGGTTCAGAAAGGCCTCCGCTAATGCCCTCCAATCATCCTTGACATTTCTCACCAGGCCATGACACCATACTACGGGCGCCCCTTCTAGTGACATTTCGAACATCTTCTGCACCTGACGCTTTGACAAACCCACTGAACTCATCACTGAAACATATTATCAGAGATTGACCCTAGGATCTCCGTTTCCGTTGAACTTGGCCATGTCAGACATCTTAAATTAGGGAGGCACATGTTCTTCGAAAGTCATTGCATCAAAGTCTAATAGATCTTATGTTTTCCTTTTATCTTGCGGATAACTGACTCTACTTATTCTCTGAGTTTCTGTAACTCAGCCTGAAGCCCGGCTATCCTTCCCGCGGCATATTCAGCCATGACATCATCAAAAACAGGGATTTCTTCACTCACCATATTCGGGGGTGCCTTACGCCATATAGATGGCAACATGCCGGGCTCAGGTCGGGCATTGATCAGCCCGGCCCGAGCTTGGAAAAAAAAAATTTGGCCCGGGCCCGGGCTGTCACCGGGCAGGGCTGGCCCGGCCCGGGCCCGATTATCTTATTATAAAAAATTATAAAAATAAAAAAATTATAAAAATATATATATTTTATAATTAAAATATTTAATTATTTCTTTTAAGCCCGGGCCCGATTCTTTTATTATAAAAAATTATAAAAATAAAAAATTTATTATATAAATATATATATTTTATATTTAAAAATATTTAATTATTTAGTTTATGGAGGGCCGGGCCGGACCCTCATTTTGAAGGCTCGCCCCGGGCTTTTTTCTCCCCGGGCCAGGCCGAGCCGGGCCCGGGTGTTTTTGCCATGTATACCTCATGCCTTCCATCCTCATTGTTTTCTGTTCCCACTGTGCGGGGTACTCTCAGATTGGCCATAGCGTTGGTCAAAGCTTGTAGTTGCTCGGTAATTTTGGTGATGTTGGTCTCCAATTGATCAATGCGGGAATCTTCACTGCCTGACGCATCCATGTTTGCTAACCTCTTCTTGACAAGTCTTCCTTCTTCTCTAACCCAACGAATATCTATGATGGCTTTTAAGACAAGGGGTCAGAATGATGCGTGTATGGATGCGATGCATGAGATACATGAGATGCATGTGGTTATCAAACAGCATATACCCTTCCGACCTTATTCCTCCCACACCCGTGGTAAGTCCATTTATGTCCTAGATATGGCTCATTTTATGCACCAATATGGGGTACACAAAATCGTTCTCTCCTACGCTACGGGGTGAACCTTGGCTACCTCAGTCCCTTTTCATCAGTAAAAGACAAAGACCGCCCATTTACAAGATTGACTAAGCCTATTATGGGGATCATTCCATTGTCTAGAAACGACGAATTGGGCCCTCGGTAATCACGGTCGTGGTGGAGACGGACTTGGTGATATCCAAAAGTATACAAATATGCCATAACAAGGCGTACCCTTTCTGGATGAAAGCCGGTGTGGATATCGGACTCATACGTCTAGCATATTCGAATCATGTTTAGACCTTCTAAGCCCATCAAGGTTTTCATACAAGTTGACCCGTTATCATTTTAAAGCGTTCAATCAGATTATCGCGAGGTGTAAACTTGTCCCAGTTGAAAAGGCCCATCAGGTTTACACTTTTGCGATAATGTGGCTAAATAACTTCAAATGATAGGGGGCCCAAACACAAGGTGGTCCATCATAATTTTGAAAACTTTTGGCCCAATCATCATAAGATACAAACTCGACCCAGTTTAAATGGCCCAACAAGTTCGTATCTTATGACAAGAGGCCCAAATGGATCGAAATGATAATGGGCCCAAACACAAGAATGGGGGTAGCTTCTATAGGACACATAAATATGGTTAATATGTGGGCTCATAAGGGTATGGATAAGGCTCTCATCGGCGAAAAGGTTAAACGCAACTAGGTCTCCATACTCAAGGGTCTGAGTGACCAAGTGTGCACGCCTTTTTTTATACCCTAGGGTATGTGCCAATGAATGATGGTTATCATCACATAACGATCTGCCACCTTGAGTGAAAGTGACTTCACGATACATGATGCAATCGGGGGTAAGAAGGGTATGTAAAATATATGAGACTTGGGTAACTAAAGCCAAAGCCACGGACACTACAAGGCATTGTTTCGGGGCAAATTATCTATCCCCAGTGGAGTCGCCATCTGTAGGAGCGAAGCAGGGTTTACCGATATGCCTATAATGTTCGATGGCCATGATATTGTTGGGCTTGCAGCCCGTAGAGAGTACGGATTAGCCCGCGGGGGACTAAATCAGAGAATAAAGGAGTCGCCACCCAGCGTGAACTGGGAAAGATTTAAGGCTGCACTCACCCCTCGATCATTGGGTTCAGAATGGTACCTTACTTATGCCAGTATAATGGACGGGTTCACACAATGGTATAGCCAAGTCTTATGCAGTTCATGCAAGGTAATTCAAATAAACACAAATTTGCATGCCATAATTATTAATAATCACAATAACATAGTTGCAAAGGCATATTAAATTAAGAAATACGAGATGCGATAACGAAAATTATAATAAACAATAAAAAGTAGGAAAAACATCAATAAATAAATAGAAAACAAAAAAGGGAGGGTTAGTCACGCATATATGAGTATTTCCCGAGTGGCACGTGGAGTTGTATCCCAAGTACAGACCGCACTATCGTCTATTCGGATTCAGCTACGGAATTTACGTCTGGGTTTCCATCTGATATACCACAAGAGATAATAACATACATAATCATCAATGCAATATAAAAGAACGTAAAAATATGCATGAAAATATATAACAATGCATATACGTATAATTATCAATATGAACAAAAAATAAATAAAATAAGGGAGAAATAATAAAACAACAATAAAAGTGAATAAATAGATAAAAAAAAGATAAATAACGAAATGCCAAAGAAAGAAAAAATATGACCAAAAATTTTACCGTTTTTGATGTAGGACTTCATATACCCGACTGGATGTATTTCATGTCCAACCAGGCTTGCAACGTCCGGAACTATAAAAATAAATGTGGTAAGGGTGCCCTCGGGTCTTACCTTTTAAGTTGCTTTCTCAGAAGTGCGTTGGGTCGTCGCCTGAAGGATTGCTGGTTCGCTATTTCTGTTGCTAGTTCGTTGTTTCTACTCACTGTTTTGCTATTTTCTGTTTGTTGTTTTACTGTCCTGGTTGCTGTTTTGGTTGTTTTCTATTTGCTGTTTTGGTTGTTTTCTGGTTGCTATTTTGGTTGTTTTCTGGTTGCTATTTTCTGTGATTTTGGCTATTGGTTTTTGGTTGTTTTTGCTGTTATTTTCGGAGATTTTGGCTGCTGTCTTTTGGTTATTTTGGGGATGTTTTTGGTTGTTTGTTTGGGACTGTTTTTGGTTGTTTTTCTTTGGTGATTCTGGTTGTTTTTCTTTCGGTTTTATGGTTATTTTTTGGGCTATTTTTGGTTGTTTTTTTTGGACAATTATGACCTATAGCATCACTATTTGTAAAGAACAATGTGTTTTTGTACAAATTAACTATGTGATTGAAGGAAATTGCTATTTTATCATTATTGTAATTAGATTACTTGGATATATATGATAAAAGTCCATATGATTAAATCAGATTAATAAGATATGAGACAATATTAATCCACGAACGGGTTAATCATTAAATATCCCTAGTCGAAGTATTATCGAGACTGGACATTGATAATGCGATATAGACTAGTATTACACTTGTGCGCGTTATGGAAGCTTAACGACATAGTTCTCATATATTTAGGTAGTGGATACTTATGCAAGTGTAATAAGAGGTTCTGTTAGCCGTTGGATCGGGAACAGTTCGCTCTGGATAGACCCACTCGGAATCTCATTGGTAGTATGACTATGTATCTATGGGAATCCAAATCAGGGTAGATGTATGTGATCTTTAACCTGAGACTTACGTCGCTATTACTTGCGACAATCAGTTTACTTTTGTATTGGTCGTCTGGAGCTTTAACAGGTTCTGTGTCTGCTGTATTGGGTTTACTGAGAATCATAGTGTATTGGATGTGATGTCAAGATGAGACTATCACTTCAGTCATATGGAGATGATGGTCACAAATGATTAGGAACTAGTACTCTTAAAAGATGCACCTATCAGGATAGTATGACTAGGTCATGACTTCCCGATTACAGAGATTAGTTACTTGGGATCCGATATATGCTTCGTACGGGGCACACACATACTATGTAATACGTAATACGATCCAGTATCGGATGTCATATGTTAGGCCTAGGGGTGAATATTTTTGGAGAATTGGGTAGGCACGGTGCTTTGCTAGAAGCCAACCATGTCTTGTAAATCCGTGAGAACGTGGTATGGGGTACGGACGTATTCAGATAGTCCGATAACCGTATTTACTGCCAACATATCCAGGAATCTCTTGTGTCACTTCCCAAAGATTCACCAATGAAATTTAACTCAGATAGAATTAATCTGAGATAAATCATGAGAAAGAAAATTAATATGGTATTAATTGCGGCAAGAATTAATCTGGGATTAAATCCGTATGGAAGAGAGAACTCGATTAATTTAGAATTAATCGATAAAATAAATTGAATAGTTAAATTGGATTTTTCTATTTAATTTATTTATTTGGGGCTAAAATAATATATCAGATATATTAATTGAAATCAGATTTCAATACGAAATTAAAATTGGATTTTAATTCGGGCGAACGAATTAATTAAGAATTAATTCGTAAGCGACTATCGTAATAATTTTGCGAGGCATAATTATTTAATTAAATTAGATTTAATTATGTAGTGACGGCAAATTCATTAAATCAGAATTAAACGAACCCGGGCCCAAGTTTAGTTGTGTGTTGAGGAAGCCAACACAAATTTTGAATTTAAATGTGGTGGGATCACATGACTTACATCAATGGTCATAAATTGATGGAAGTAGTTGGCTTTAATTAATGCATTCCTTTAATCACACAACTACCAAGTTTTTTGAAAACACAACACACTATCTCTTCTTCTCCCTCCAATGGCCGAAACTCTTCTCTCTTGGTAAAAATTTTGCTTCAAAATTTTCTACTAAGCTAGCACTTGGAGGAGTCAATTGAGGTGATAGGGAAACTCACCCAAAGAATTAACAACATTACAAAAGCTTGGAGTTTCATCTAAAAGAGCAAATTTTCGAAATTTCTCCCAAATCAATGTAAGTGATTCCGCCATTTTGCTTGATTATTTCACACATAAATCATGTTTAGGATCTTGTGGCATGTCTTAGAGGCTAACCGTTTTTAGGGCTGTTTTTGGTTGTTTTGGTGGCTTCTGGTTGTTTCAGTGAAAGAAGAAGAAGAAAAGGCTTCAAATGTTTTTATTTGTTGTTGCCGTCCAAGAAGAAGAAGAAGAAGAAGTCCTAGGGTTGCCGTCAAAAGTCCCCTCACTTTGATGATTTGGTCCCTTTTTTATAATATTTTGAAGGGATCTCCAAATCGGGAAACAAATCATTGAAAATTGGGCAATTAATTTTGGGAAAAAATCTTATAAATTTGGTGAGGATGGGATTCCAAAATCTTGTTAAATTGGTAAGGATGGGATTCCAAAATCTCATTAAATTGGAAAGTGTTGATGAGAGGATTTTATCATATTTGGGAAGATTATGCATGGGGTTTTTGGGCTAATAGGTCGATTCATGGGTTGCAGGGTGGATGGGCGTGCATGGTGGGTCATGGGCTGCATGGGCTGAAGGTGCAAGGGCATAATGGATTGTATGGGCTGCATGGGCTGAAGGTGCAATTAGTAAGGATGAAGTGAATCTGAGGTTAGCTAGTGAGTCCGAATCCAATGAGGGGCTAATTTCTGAGGTTTTCTTTCCTTCCGACATTCGTTTTTCGCAACTTCCGCAACTTTTCAGGTAGTGCCTCCATACGAGGCTCATCATCGGGCTTATGCAAAAATACAGTGCCTACATATAGGAACATACATTAATCTCACTTATATTATAATATATGAATTGTAATCTAAAGACTAATATTTAATTTAAATTTGGATTAATTATTGACAAACTTTATTACCGCATATATGACTGATTTTATTTATTTGACATAATTGAGTACCTAACTAGACTTGTTATAGACAAATGTTATCACTGCCTTTATGACTGATTTTATATATTTTGGCATAATTAATTCCGGAAATAAATTAATTATGTAATAATGATAATTTATATATTATAATAAGTAAAATTTCTAAATTTGAAATATTAAAAGTGGATTTCATAGCCCCAATATTTTATTTTATTATTGCAGTCCAATTTAGAAATTGTCAATAATTTCAAATAATCCAGTTTTTTTTTTTTCACTCAAATTATTATTTTATTTTATTAAATCTTTTCCATCTGGATCCTACCACGGACTTACCGAGTTATTTTATTACTTCGACACTCTTATACTTGGGAGTAAATAATCACTTTCTGAGTGTGTCAAGTTTTTAGCGCCATTACCAAGAAACATAATTTAGTAGATAGAATAATAATTTAACTTCCCTGTATTTTTTTCCTTTCTTTCATTTTAAATTTTTTTATTTTTATTTTTATTTTTTGTTTTTTATTTTCTTTTTTTGTTGGATATATTTTTTTTTTTGCATCTTATTTTTTTTCTTCTTTGCATTTATTTAGATTCAAGATGTCTTGATTGATCCTAAATGAATTCCCAGACACCCCACATACATACTAACACTGTACTTAATTTTTCAAGGTTACAGAAGATAGAAATTGATGAACAGTAAAAAGTGCACAATTATTAAAAGAAAAATTAATCATTTTACACTTGTAGTTTCATTTATCCATTTAATTTAGCATATTTATAAAATAATAATTAAATTTATGTTTTATATATTTTTATTGTGATTTTTATTTCTTATGTATGTGAAATAATATTTTGGATGCATAACTAGAAAAATGGACATGACATTTGGATTTTAGAGGTCAAAAACTTGAAAGGGCGTACTAATACTGTACAAATTCAAAAATTCTAGCCCTGCGTAATTTTCATATTTTAGTCATAACTATTTACTCCAATATCGGATTGAGGTGATTTTAGTTCCAGATGTCAAAGATCTACAACTTTACTGTTGACAAGATTTTATAATTCTTAATTTTTTAAGGTAGAAATGGATGAAAAATCCAAAGTGTTTTATATATAATTATTAAAGACCAAAATAAGAAGAAAAAAAAACAAAAAAAAAAAAGGAAAAAGAAAAAGAAAAAAAGAGTTGGAAAATGACATCCACTTATCGGTGGAATGCCATTTCCCACAAATCATGAAATTTGCAATTGCAAATTGCATAATGCAAGGAAAATGGTGTTGAGAAATAGAGATGCTCAGCATCTTTGAAAAACAGCCTACTCCATGATTTTCCTCTGAAAATTTGTGGATTTCCAACTCTTGTATGTTTTATTTTTCTAAAACTTTCTTGTAATTTCTTTTTCTTTTAATAATAAAATTATGAGTATTTTTATTCAAATTATAAGTAGTTAATTTCGCCCTGCTGGGGTAATGAGAAAGCTTTTAATATGAAAATTTAGATTAATCTTATTTAGATTATAATATATAAATTAAATCTAATTACTAATATTTAATTTAAATCTGGATTAATTATCGACAAACTTTGTTACCGCCTATACGGCTGGTTTTATTTATTTGGCATAATTGAGTACCTAACTGGACTTGTTATAGACAAAATCTATAATCGCCTTATGGGTGATTTTAAATATTTTGGCATAATTAATTCCTGAAATAAATTAATTGAGTAATAATGATAATTTATATATTATAAAAAGTAAGATTTCTAAATTTGAAATATATAAGGTGGATCCCATAACCCCAATATTTTATTTTATTGTTGCAGTTTAATTTAAAATTTTCAATCACTTCAAAAAAAAAATATACTTTTGTATTTTTACTCAAATTTTTATTTTATTTTACTAAATCTATTATATGTGGATCGATGATGAATGGTAAATGTATCACTATTTCCCACTCATTTGACATAATATTGTGTATAGTTTCTTGAGTTTTGTGAATATTTTGATGTGTTTTGTGAATATTTTGTAGATAAATAAAGTTTCAGGACTCTCTAGAGATGATTCGGGGTCAAAACAGTCAAAAACGAACAAAAATGGCAAAATTGTCATTTGGCGCATCGCGAGACTCAACATGCGTTGCTACAGCTAACATGCGCCGGGACACGTGGACCAATCAGAGAAGATTTGCTAAAATGCGCCTTGCTAACGTGCGCCATGCTAACGTGCGTCGTTCGCTAACGTGCGCCGGCCACGTGTCAACATCACAGCAAATCATGCTAATGTGCACCAGACACGTGTCATCATCACATACTGCCGATAATCGCCATCGCCATCACCATGTGTCCTCTACGTGTCGTCCACATCAGTCAATGGCCGAGTCAGCTTGCCACGTGTCAGCCACGTCATCATCAACCAATCATCTTATGCCACGTGTCACCATCACATGCTGCCGACAATCGACATCGCCATGTCAGCGCCACGTCAGTGCCATCTCAGCACAATTATTGAAATAATCATTCAGCCTGCCACATGTCACCATCTCCACAACCCACGTACCCCACGTCCTTCATCAACGGCGCGTCGCGACGCAAGAATAATCTTCCGCGTCATGACGCGCGGGCCATTTTTTGCCTATAAATAGAAGGCTGAATTTCTGATTTGAATTCATGCTTTCTTCTATGGAATTCCTTAAGAAAACCAAGAAGATTGTATCTTTCTTGTTTATTTTAAGTTTTCTGTAATGAATTTTATTTACTTTACGCAATAGAACTTACTTTTCTTTACTTTTTCAGTTTTTACTGTTCAGCATGAGTAGGTTACTTTCTTCTGCTGGGGTGAAAGGTTAAACTTCTATTACTAATTTTTAGATTAATTTCCCTTAATTATAATATATAAACTAGTTAAAACCTGACTTAATGAGGATACCGCCTGATTGGTCGGTTGGTAATTAATTATTAATTTGACTTAATCAGGATACTGCATATATGGCTGGTTGGTAATAACATGCAAAGTTGATATACTATATTATGGGAGATATCTAAAATAGTAGTGATAAAAGTGAATCCTTTAACCCAGCATTTTCTTTTATTGTACTTTTACATTTTTACATTTCAGCATTTACTTTTACGCATTTACTTTTCCGCATTTACTTTCTCGCATTTACTTTATGCCTTTTAATTTATTAGGATTTCATTAGCCTTAGATATGTGTCTTAACTAAGTCCATTATCTAGGGCTGTGATGAATTTCAATATCACTGGTTTATAAGGGGTTATTTTATAGTTTGGGTAACATAAAGGTTTACTTATTAAGTCTTAAGCTTAATGCTTCTTGTTAACTGGCCATTAATAAGATTGATTTGGTAAACTTAAAATAAACTTGACAAAGGAATTTTAGGTTTCAGCCTTAGACTTAATAGCCCACGATCTTCCTTGAGGATAGATAACCCTTTAATAGATTTCCTTACAGGATAGACATATACCTGTCTGGCGGGGGTAGCCATAATTGGAACTTAATCTTAATGAATTCAGGTAACTTGGTTAACATAGACATATGGTTTAATTGGGTTACACTGGGTATTTTCATTTGACCATCGACAGAGGCTTTTGCAGAATTTAGTGTTCCAGGTTAGTAAACTAATATATTACACAAACGTAAAATAACCACTTCATCTTTAAAAAGATATTGGAAAGATTCACAACCCTGGATAGTTTATTAATATGGAATTTTCAACCTATTTTCGCGCCATTTTATTTACTTTTTTTAAGTCTTAAATCACTATCCGATCAACAATCAATCTATTAGATACTAGTAAAAATTTGGATTCAATAATTAATAGCTTAGGTATTAAGTCTTCGTGGGATCGATATATTTATACTACTTGAACGATACGTGCGTTTGCGTTATACGCATGTGATTACGCACCAGTCAAGTTTTTGGCGCCGTTGCCGGGGACTTATTTATCTTTTACTATTAGTTTTAAGGTTAGATACAATTACTTGTATCTAATTTTCTTTTTACTTATTATTTCTGTTTTCTTGTGTTTCAGGTTCTCAGACACTACATGAGAGAACCAGAAGCTTTGAAATCCGATCGCTTGACCCAGAGATTGAAAGAACCATCAGACAGTTGAGAAAGGAAAGGCGAGAAGGCCAAGAAGCACTAATCAACATGTAACCTGAACCTTTGGATGTTGCATCACCAATTCCCATTCGAGACAGAACTATTCCGGTGGTTGACAGCTTCATTTCCTGTATTATACTTCCTCCCTTACCAGTAAATGCATGTGACATCAAAACATGCATTCAGATGATACAACAGTCAGTTCAGTTTGGGGGGAATGCAACTGAAGATCCTAATGCCCATATCAGCAACTTCCTGGAAGTTTGCGGCACTTTCACTACAACCGAGCAGCTGGAGAAGCAATGAGACTGTGGGTTTTTCCATATTCCTTGAAAGACAGAGCTAAAGCTTGGCTACATTCACTTCCAGCAGGTTCCATCACAACTTGGAACACTCTAGCCATCAAATTCCTTGCAAGGTATTTTCCACCAGCCACAACTGGAAAGCTAAGGAATGACATCACATCCTTTGTGCAACAAGACTCAGAATCCCTCTGCAAAGCTTGGGAAAAGTACAATGATTTGCTCAGAAAATGTCCTCACCATGAGATTGCAAAGTGGCTACAAGTCCAAATATTCTATAATGGACTTTCTGGAATAATGAGAACCACAATTGATGCTGCTGCTGGAGGAGCTTTAATGGCAAAATGAGAAGATCATGCCTAGGACCTAATTGAAGAAATGGCCAACAACAATTCACTATGGCCAACAGAAAGGAGAATGATCCAACGAATCACATGAATTTATGAAGTTGGAGCCAATACAGCAGTGAACGCCAAGCTGGATCAGATTTACAAAAATCTGGAAACTCTTAACATGAAGGTTAATGTTGGATCCACAAGTTCACCATATGGAGGAGAACCAGAATCAGAGGTAAACCAATATGAAGAAACAGTGAATTATGTCAAAAATTTCAACAAACAGGGGAACAATCTATATTCCAACACCTATAACCCAGGGTGGAGGAATCATCCCAATTTCGCATGGAACAACAATTCAGGTCAAAGGAACAACCCACCACCAGGATTCCAACAGCAAAACAAAGGCCAAGAGTATGAAAAAGAACCAGGAATAACAGAAGTGCTGGCCCAATTGAAAAAGCAAGAAGCAAAATATGATGCTATGTTTCAAAGCCAATTAGCTTCTATAAAAGCACTGGAGAATCAAATGGGACAACTGGCCAAAGCTCAGAGTTACAGACCGCCAGGTAACCTTCGTAACAACACAGAACCAAATCCAAGGAACCGAGGGAAGGAGCAATGTCAAGCCATTATCTTGAAAAGCGGTACTGAAATCAACAAAGATGTTGGAATCAAGGCATCCATTGAGGAATTTCCAAAAGATTTAGTTCCACAGATGGAGGAAAAAGAAGCAAAGGAAAAAGATCAAGAAAGAATTACTTTACCTCCACATTTTCCACAGCATCTCCGGAAAAACAAACTGGACAAGCAGTTTGCTCAATTCTTGGAAGTCTTCAAAAAGCTGCATATCAACATTCCATTTGGAGAAGCGTTGAAAGAAATACCCAGTTATGTCAAATTCATGAAAGACATTCTTTCACGAAAATGGAGATTGGGAGACTACGAGACAGTAGCATTGACAGAAGAATACAACGCCATCATTCAGAGGAAACTTCCCCCGAAGTTGAAAGATCCTGGCAGTTTCAATGTCCGATGCACCATTGGAGAACATTACATCGGTAAAGCTTTATGTGATTTAGGTGCAAGTGTTAATTTGATGCCTTTTTCAATTTACAGGAAACTTCAAATTGGAGAAGCAATGCCCACCTCAGTCTATCTGCAACTTGCTGATAGAACACTCACAATTCCAAGAGGTGTAGTTGAAGATATGCTGGTCAAAGTCGACAAACTCATTCTCCCAGCAAATTTCATTATCCTTGACATGTAGGAAGACAAAGATGTACCTATTATCCTGGGAGACCATTCTTGGCTACACGTCGAATTGTTATTGATGTACAAAAAGGAGAACTAACCATGAAAGTACAGGACCAAGAAGTTACCTTCAATGTTTTCAAAGCCAAGAAATTCATGAGTGATGAAAATGAGGAGGAATGTTTCAGAATTGATGTTGTAGATAGTATCATCCAGGATACTGATGCAATTTCCACGGATAAACTTGAAGCTTGCATAACCAACATGACTGACAAAGAGCTAGATGAAGAGATTATGGAATATATCAACTACCTTGACAAGCCATTCCTCTTCAAAACGACACCACAAGTGGAAAGTCTGGAACTACCAAAGAATGAGCGAATCAAGCCTTCGATTGAAGAACCACCGTAGTTGGAGCTAAAGCTACTTCCGAGCTATCTCAGGTATGCATTCTTAGGAAACTCTTCTGAATTACCTGTTATTATTTCTTCTTCGCTAACATTGGAGCAGGAAGAAAAGTTGCTGAGAGTGTTACGAGAACACAAGAAAGCCATTGGCTGGACTATAACAAACATTTGAGGCATTAGTCCATCATTTTTCATGCATAAAATTATGATGAACGACGAGTACAAACCCACAGTGGAGCATCAACAGAGACTAAATCCAATTATGAAGGAGGTCGTGAAGAAAGAAATTATCAAATGGTTGGATGCTGGCATCATTTACCATATGTTTGACAACACTTGGGTGAGTCCTATGTAATGTGTTCCGAAGAAAAGAGGAATTATTATAGTCACAAATGAAAAGAACGAGCTGATTCCAAGAAGAACAGTGACTAGATTGAGAGTATGCATGGACTACCGGAAGCTGAACAAAGTAACAAGGAAAGATCATTTTCCGCTGTCATTCATTGACCAGATGCTAGACAGATTAGCGGGACATGAGTTCTATTATTTTATGGACAGATACTCGGGGTACAATCAGTTGCCATAGCCCCAGAAAATCAGTAGAAAACCACTTTTACATGCCCGTATGGCACTTTTGCTTTCCGCATGATGCCATTTAGACTATGTAATGCTCCTGCCACATTTCAACGTTGCATGATGGCCATCTTCTCAAACATGTTGGAACAAAGTATGGAGGTTTTCATGGATGATTTCTCTGTGTTTGGAGACTCATTCGACCACTGCTTGTAAAATCTGGAACAAGTGTTACAAAGATGTGAAGATACCAACCTGGTGCTCAACTGCGAGAAATGCCACTTCATGGTGCATGAAGACATCGTCCTTGGACATCAGATCTCATAAAAGGGAATCAAGGTAGACAAAGCAAAAATCGAGACAATTGAAAAACTACCTCCACCAACATTTGTTAAAGGGATTCAGAGTTTTCTTAGACATGCAGGCTTTTACATGAGATTTATCAAAGACTTCTCAAAGATTGCTAAACCTTTATTCAATCTTCTGGAGAAAGATGTGCCTTTCAACTTCACCAAAGAATTCCACGAAGCTTTTGAGATCTTGAAACATAAGCTGGACTCTACCCCCATCATAGTAGCACCGGACTGGACCCTTCCATTTGAGGTGATGTGCGATGCTAGTGATTTTGCTGTAGGTGTAATTTTGGGATAACACAAAGCAAAGATTTTCCATACCATTTACTACTCCAGCAGAACTCTGAATGAAGCTCAACTCAACTACACAACCACTGAAAATGAGTTACTTGCAGTTGTGTTCGCTTTTGTTAAATTCTGCTCCTATCTGATGGGTCCCAAAGTGCTACACAGATCATTCAATAATCAAACACCTGATCGTGAAGAAAGATGCCAAACCCAGATTGATCCGTTGGATACTTCTACTGAAAGAATTTGACGTGGAGATCCGAGACAGGAAAGAGACAGAAAACCAAGTGGCAGATCACTTATCGAGGCTCGAGAATGGAGAAACAGTAAGCAAAGAACTTACAATCAAAGAAACTTTTCCAGATAAATAGTTTTTTTCCATGAAATATCATGATGTCTCTTGGTATGCTGACTATGTCAACTACATAGTATCGGGAAAATGGCCGTTGGAATGGACAACTCAGCAACGAAAGATGTTCTTCAAAGAAGTCAAACATTATGTCTGGGATGAGCCGTACCTGTTCAAATATTGTGCTGATCAATTACTGAGACGTTGTGTTCCACATGAGGAGGTCAACAGTGTCTTGCGACATTGTCATTCATCACCATATGGCGGACACTTCAGGCCGAATAAAACTGCAGCCAAAGTCCTATAATCAGGTTTGTTCTGGCCCACTCATTTTAAAGATACTTATCTATTTGCTCTTCAATGTGACAGGTGCCAGAGAACGGTAAATATTTTAAAGAGAAATGAAGGACCTCTGTAAAATATTCTGGAAGTGGAGATATTTGATGTATGGGGTATTGATTTTATGGGACCCTTTGTTCCATCATTCGGAAACCTGTACATACTGGTTGCAGTAGACTACATCTCCAAATGGGTTGAAACAATTGCACTACCATCAAGTGATTCAAAAGTTGTAATTCAATTCCTTAAAAAGTATATTTTCACTCACTTCAAAACACCTCGGGCGGTTATCAGTGATGGTGGCACACATTTCTGCAACAAATATTTCGATGCACTCCTATCCAAATACGGAGTTACTCATAAAGTTGCCACTGCCTACTATCCGTAGTCAAATGGACACGATGAAGTTTCAAACAGGGAGATCAAAAGAATCTTGGAGATAACCGTTGGATCAACAAGGAATGATTGCCTGAAAAACTGGATGATGCACTATGGGCCTATTAGACAGCTTACAAGGCACCCATTGGTATGTCCTCATACCGAATGGTGTTTGGGAAAGCGTGCCATCTACCAGTGGAGCTTCAACACAAGGCGTATTGGGCACTGAAGAAGTTAAATCTTGATCTACAAGCTGTATGAGAGAAAATGCTCCACCAACTTAACGAATTGGAGGAATTTTGCCTACTGGCTTATGAGAATGCCAAACTGTACAAAGAAAAGATGAATAAATGGCATGATAAAAAAATAGTACGCAGACAACTAGAGCCAGGGCAGCAAGTGTTGTTATACGATTCACGGTTGAAACTTTTCCCTGGAAAGCTGAAATCAAAGTGGTCAGGTCCATTTGTGATCACTCAAGTGTTACCATCTGGAGTTGTTGAAATATACAACCTCAAATCCAACAACACATTCAAAGTTAACAGCCAGCGTGTCAAACACTACTGGGGAGAATCAATTGAGAGACAAAAAGAAAGTGTCACACTTTCAGATCCAGCCTAACGTTCGGGTAGTCATGTCTAGCTGACGACTTTAAACTTAGTGCTAGCATGGAGGCAACCCATGCAATTTGTGTATATATTTTTATTTGGTGTGTTTTATTTTTGTGCGTTTTATTTTTGCAGGTAAAGTCATTTCACGATGGAAGATGTTCTTGCAAATCTTCATAAACAATTTCCTTCTCTCCCTCAAAACTCTCTGATGAAAGTTTACAAAGCTCGTTTGGAATGGATGAGACTACTGATGATCAAAGGTATTCCTAATGACATTTGTTGGATTATTGAAGCACGTGTCCGATTGGCAGGTGAGTCTTCTGACTCTTTTATTTCATATCTGCCTGATTTAGGAAGAAACACCTATGCTAAAAAGAGAAGAGCTAAAAGAATGGGTGTTTTCTATAAATGTGCTCGCATGACATGCAATACTCGTTGTCGTTCTTTAGGAATGGTGTCTGATAACCGTAAAGATAAAATTAAATTCATTAGGGATGGCTTGAGTAAGGAGACTTTGGATGACATATCTAAGACTCTTGAGACGCATTCCAGTGGATATGTGCATCACGCAATTAACATGTTATACACACAATTCCAAAAAGAAAGACAACAGTATAGTCTTGGGAATCTAACTTTAAAAGACCTTGTTTGCCAATTTATAAGAAAATTGGATGGGAAACTTGTCTTTGACGCATAGACGTCATTCAAGTCGTTACTTCCTGTAAATATTATTATCTCTTGTCTTTTCTTAATAATTGTGATTTGTTTTGTAATTTTCTCTTATTTTCTCCGACAGGATTTAGACTTTTTGACTTTTCACGATCTATTTTACTTTTTAGCTAATAATTGTCATTTCACAGGTACTAGTGCTATTATTACTCACCCTTTTCAACTGTTATAAATTCAACTCATCATTGCACTTTTGAAGGAATCCAGATAAAAATGGAAGCCACTTCAAGAAGACGAGTTGTAAATATATGTGTCTTTTGTGGTACTAGTGTTGGTACCAAGCCACAATACGTAGCGATAACATATGAATTGGGTCGAGTCTTAACTGAAAGGAATATGCACCTAGTATATGGCGGTGGCAATCTTGGACTAATGGGTATCGTTTCAAAGGCCGTACAGGATGGAGGCAGTCAAGTCTTGGAAATCATCCCAAAACCTTTGGCGGAGGTGAATCTGATAGGACCACCAAACGGAGAGGAAATAATTATGCCAGGTATGTCTGAACGATTGATAGAAATGATTAACCGTGCTGATGCTTTTATTGCTTTGTTGGGTGGCTTGGGTACAATGGAGGAAATATTTACAGTACTATCTTGGGCGAACTTGAACATACACCAGAAACCAATTGGATTGTTTAACGCATATGGATTTTATGATTTTCTTTGTGTATTTCTTGATGATGCCAGAGAAATGGATTTGTGTCAAAACCTCTTAAAAGAACTCTTATTCACTGCCAGAACTGCCCCAGATTTTATTGACCAAATCTTAGCCTTTGAACCACAAACTGACCGTATCCTTTCCAAGATTAACTGGTCTGATAATGATCGGGGTAAAAAAATTTCGGATAAATCTAGATCTTAACCATTAATTTTCATTTTAGATGTAGAATTTCAGCTAACTAAGTACTATCTTCGAAACTTATCTTCTATTTTTTAAGACATTGGGGACAATGTCTCATTTAGGTTTGGGGTGGAGAATAGTTGTAGTATTTTGTTTTTATGTTGTTTTTATTTTTAGTTCAAAATTTTCTAAAAATTCAAAAAAAATTAAAATTTTTACAAAAATATTTTGTGTTTTTGTATTTTTAATTTGATTAATTAGGTGAAATTGGTGTAAGATAGCCGAGTAATGAATTTCCACTCCTGAGACGTATCTCGACCTATTTCGAAACGAGTTAATTTTTATTTATTTCCTTTAAATTATTTAATTTGTGAATTCTCCATAAAACTGACTAAAATGGATCTTCATATGCTCAGTTGACATGTATTATCAACTTGCATGGTAACATACGGACATGAGCTGTAATTGAAAAGTTTGTAATATTCAGTGCTCTAGTTTAATTGGAGGAAGCATCTAAAAAAGCGATGAGATAAAAAAATAATTAAAAATAATAAAAAAGGTATGAGATCCGAGTTATTAAGTCCGTAGGGGTGTTTCAACACCTAATGCCCTAAAACCAACTGGTTTGGGAGTCACTGACCCAAAGCTCGCTATATGGATCGAAGATGTTAGAAAAAATATATATATCTGAAGTCTGAGTAATTAAGTCCGCAGGGGTGTCATAACACATAGTGCCCTAAAGCCAACTAGTTTGGGAGTCACTGACCCAAAGCTCGTTACATGGATGGATGATATTGTATATAAATAAAAAATAAAAAATAAAAAAAAATTTAGAAAAATCAGAAAAAATATTCCATTGCTAAAAAAAGTGTGAATTCTGATATAACTTTAGGACAAAAATATTACTCTCTTCTCAACTACACTTGTGACTATTGTGGGCAAAATGAGTTGATTAATATTTTATTGGCTGTGTGTATGAAGAATGGTAAAAATAATCGGAGAATTTACTTATTCGGTAATTTAGAAAGAAAGAAAACAACTCTAAACTTGGATAAGAAGTTTCACCTGATTAGTCACTAACTTCTTTATTATTTTTTCTCTTGTCTTTTTTACTTTTGTGTGCATTAGTTTTATTATCTTTTTTTTATAAGACGTCTGTGGGTATTGTTGCTGTAAGCACTCACGAGACTACAACTCGTCCACTAGGGACACCTAGGGGTTTAAAGGCTTGTTGCATACGCTAAATGTAATCGTGATCCCTACGAAAGTGGCTTAGTTTAAATTTATTTTAAAGATGTTTATGTTATTTTATGTTATTGTTTTGCTCGAGGACTAGCAAAATATTAGGTTTGGGGGTGTCATGAGTGGTAAATGTATCACTATTTCCCACTCATTTGACTTAATATTTTGTATAGTTTCTTGAGTTTTGTGAATATTTTGATGTGTTTTGTGTTATTTTGTAGATAAATAAAGTTTCAGGACTCTCTGGAGATTATTCGGGGCCAAAACAGTAAAAAACGAATAAAAAAAAAGCAAAACTATCATTTGGCGTATCGCGACACTCAACCTGCATCGCGACGGCTAACATGCGCCGGAGTCTACTAACGTGCGTCGGGAGATGTGGACCAATCAGATAAGATTTGCTAAAATATGCCTTACTAACGTGCGCCATGCTAACGTGCGCCGAATCTGTTAACGTGCGCCGGCCATGTGTCAACATCATAGCAAATCATGCTAACGTGCACCAGACACTTGTCATCATCATATGCTATCGACAATCGCCATCATCACATATCGTCTATGTGTCGTCCATGTGTCAGCCACGTGGCATCCACATTAGTCACATGTCGAGTCAGTTTGCCACGTGTCAGCCACGTCATCATCAGCCAATCATCTTATACCACGTGTCACCATCACATACTACCAAAAATCGACATCGCCACATCATCGCCATGTCAGCATAATTATTGAAATTATCATTCAGCCTGCCACGTTTTACCATCTCTGCAACCCGCGTTCCACGCGTCCTTCATCAACGGCGCATCGCGACGCAAGAACAATCTTCCGCGTCGTGACGCGCAAGCCATTTTTTGCCTATAAATATAAGGCCGAATTTCTGATTTGAATTCATGCTTTCTTCTAAAGAATTCCTTAAGAAAACCAAGAAGATTGTATATTTTCTTGTTTATTTTCAGTTTTCTATAATTAATTTTATTTACTTTACGCAATAGTACTTACTTTTCTTTACTTTTTTAGTTTTTACTATTCAGCATGAGTAGGTAATTTTCTTCTGCTGGGGTGAAAGGTAAAACTTCTATTACTAATTTTTAGATTAATCTGCATTAATTATAATATATAAACTAGTTAAAACCTGACTTAATGAGGATACCGCCTGATTGGTCGGTTGGTAATTAATTATTAATTTAACTTAATAATGATACCGTTTATATGGCTGGTTGGTAATATCATTCAAAGTTAATATACTATATTAAGGGAGATATCTAAAATAGTAAAGGGAATCTTTTAACCCCATCATTTTCTTTTATTGTACTTTTACATTTTTACTTTTCAGCATTTACTTTTACGCATTTACTTTCTCGCATTTATTTTATGTCTTTTATTTTATTTAAGCTTTCATTAGCCTTAGATATGTGTCGTAACTAAGTCCATTATCTGGGGTTGTGATGAATTCCAATATCACCAGTTTATAAGGGGTTATTTTATAGTTTGGGTAACATAAAGGTTTACTTATTAAGTCTTAAGCTTAATGCTTCTTATTAACTGGCCATTAATAAGATTGATTTGGTAAACTTAAAATAAACTTGACAAAGGAATTTTAGGTTTCAGCCTTAGACTTAATAGCCCACGATCTTCCTTACAGGATAGACATATACCTGTCGGGCGGGGGTAGCCATAATTGGAACTTAATCTTAATGAATTCAGGTAACTTAGTTAACATAGACATATGTTTTAATTGGGTTACATTGGGTATTTGCATCTGACCTTCGACAGAGGCATTTGCAGAATTTCGTGTTCCAGGTTAGTAAACTAATATATTACACAACGTAAAATAACCACTTCATCTTTAAAAAGATATTGGAAAGATTCACAAACCTGAATAGTTTATTAATATTGAATTTTCAACCTATTTTCGCGCCATTTTATTTACTTGTTTTAAGTCTTAAATCACCATCCGATAACAATCAATCTATTAGATACTAGTAAAAATTTGGCTTCAATAATTAATAGCTTAGGTATTAAGTCCTCGTGGGATAGATACATTTATACTACTTGAACGATACATGCACTTGCATTATACGCGTGTGAATACGCAATGGTCAATCAACCCTGGACTAATCAGGTTTTTTATTACTTCGATACTCTTTTACTTGGGAGTAAAGAACCACTTTTTGAGCGTGTCAGAAATCTCAATTAAAATGGAGCTTGCTTTTTCCCAAAGAATTTCTTGAGCCATCCCCATCTATAGATTCTTCCATAATTTTTTATGAGAACCTAATTCGAGAAATTGAGACTGCTTTATGAGAAATTCAATTGAGATCTGAATTAACAAGAATCAGATGACGTTTTTAGTATATAATCATTACATTTTTTTTCTCTTTTCTATTTTCTCATTGATTTTTATTTTTATTTTTCTTTCACTTGTTTATTATTAGTATTTGTTTCTTTTTTGTAAGTATTGCATTTGTATATATAAATTTTAGCACATATTCTGCATTTAGGTTGCATGAGATATTAGTCTGGATCATCTAGCGGTAGATTAAATAGAGAGTCTCCATCACCTTCATTGTCAGTCAAAATGGCCAATAACTGAAATGAAAATCCATATGTCCGAGATGAAAATCCAGTTGATCAGGTAAAAAATGAATCTCAGCATGGCGATCTTAATCAACCTAGGACACTCAGATAATTCATTAATCCTACTAGGACAAGATCACCATCTTGCATTATTTTTCCCCCAAATATATCACGTTTCAATTTTAAATCAGGTATCACCCAACTTTTACCCACATTCCACGGTCTAGAATCAGAAAATCATTATCAGCATTTAAGGGAGTTCGAAGGGGTATGTAATATTTGAACATACCAAAATTACAGTATGAGTATAATTCGACTTAAGTTTTTTCCCTTTTCTTTAAATGATAAAGCTAAAATTTGGCTGCATAAGCTTAGGTCAGGATCCATTAGAACATGGGATGATTTTCAAGAGTAATTTCTGAAAAACATTCTTTCCCCTTCACAGGACAAACTCATTTAGGAGGAGAATCATAACTTTTACACAAGAGCCGGAGGAAACAATTTACCAATGTTGGGAGATATTTAAAGAGATGTTGAATGCTTGTCCACATCATGGGTTTGAAACATGGAGGTTGGTTTCCTATTTCTACGAGGGTTTAACACCCCAAGGTAGACAAGTAGTGGAAATGATGTATAATGGTGAGTTTGTGGACAAAAATCCCGAAGATACACTAGATACCTAGAAAATATAGCAGAGAATGCACAACAATGAGACATAGTTGACATTTATGGGTCGTCTGTAAAACCACAGTCATCTGGTAGAGGTATGTTTAACCTTACGGAAGACCATGATCTTTCTGCTAAATATGCATCTCTAGCTAAAAAAGTTGAGGCATTAGAATTGAGGAAGAGTGATCATGTCAAGTCAATTCAAGAAGTCATGTGTCATATCTATAATTCTAATGAACATATTATACAAGTTTGTCTAACCTTGTCAGCCCTGCAAGAATGTCTCCATGACCAAGTCAGTTCCATAAACACCTTCAAGAGACCGAATCCAAACCAATACTCCTAAACCTATAAGTTTGCTTTGAGAAACATCCAAAGTTCAATTGAAATAATGATAACCAATCACAACCATCGCAACAACCTCCCCAGGTACACCGAAATTTCCAAAATTCCCATAATTATGCACCATATGTCCCACCACCTAGGAAAACCCTTGAGGATTCCTTGCATGCATTCATTGAGAAATAGGAAGCCATCAATAACCAAAATGTGCAAACATTGATTGATCTGAAAGATACTTTCTCCAAAATCACATATGCATTGACCATCAATGAAAAAGGAAAGTTTCCTGCATAACCACAACAAAATCCTAAGAGTCATCAAAACCCTCACGAATGTAGTCAACACATAGACCAAGTGAAATATGTTATTACTCTTCGCAATGGTAAGTTCATCCACAGAACTATTCTTGAACCTCATGAAGTTAAAAATAAATCAAATTCAGAGGGCAATGAAATGGTTGATGAACCATTACCTATCATTGATGATAATAATTTTTCTCATGCACTTCCATTTCCTCAAGCATTGAAAATAGAGAAATTGAACCATTCCTCAGAAATATATGAAATATTCAAACAGGTGAAGGTCAATATTCATTTGTTCGATGTCATCAAACAGATACCATCTTATGCCAAATTTCTAAAAGACTTCTGCACCGTTAAAAGAAAACATCAGGTAAGAAAAAATCTTTTCTAGCTAAAAAGGTAAGTTCCATTCTCCCAACCAATAATGCATTAAAATAAAAAGATCCTGGTTGTCCAACTATTTTATGTATTAGTATAAATTAAAAAATTGAACATGATTTGCTTGATTTTGGAGCCAGTGTCAATTTGTTTCCTTTTTTGGTTCACCAACAACTTATTATTGGTGAGTTAAAACCAACATCAACTACTCTTTTACTTGGCGATAGATAAGTCAAGGTACCGAAAGGAATTTTGGAAGACGTGTTATTATAGATTGATAAATTCATATATCATGTTGATTTTATTATCTTGGAAACAAAACCTGTAGTAGACAGTTATAAGCCAATTCCTGTAATACTTGGTCGACCATTTTTACCAACAGCTAATGCTTTAATTAATTGCAGGAATGGAATCATGAATTTGTCCTTTAGCAATATGATGTTGGAGCTTAATGTTTTTAACATGTGCAAGCAACCATACGATGAGGCAGTGAAATGGAACTAATTAAACCAATTTTTTAGGAATATATTCAGGGGAGTTTATCCAGATCCCATTGAAATTTGTACAACTAATTTTCTTGAATTAAGTATTCAATTAGATTTGGATATTCCTAATGATTTTTTACTTGATTCTACACAGGTACTAGAAGACAATGGGGGAAACAAAATTTTGAGGAACTAAGAACACTGGAAGAAGAAAAACATTAGGAAGCATTCAAATTGAAATTAAAGACTTTGCCAGAAATATTGAAGTATGTAGTTCTTGAAGATGAACAAACTTACCATGTGGTAATTTATTCTTCCCTCACAATCAATCAAGAAGGTAAGTTGTTAAATACGTTGAGAGAATATAAACTTGCAATTGGATGGACTTTAAATGACATAAAAGGCATTAATCCTTTAATTTGCACACACATAATACATTTTGAAGATAATACTAGGACATATCGCCAACACCAAAGAAGATTAAACCTTCACATGGAAGAAGTAATAAAATCTGAAGTCCTTAAACTTCTTGATGTAGGCATTACCTATGATATCTCTTATAGTAAGTGGGTAAGTCCTACACAAGTTGTGCCTAAAAAATCTGGAATAATAAAATGGTAAAGGAGAATTAATTCCAACTCGAATCCCATCTAGTTAGCGTAAGTGCATTGATTATAGAAAACTAAATGACTCCACTAGAAAAATATTATTTTCCTTACCATTTCTTGACCAAATTTTAGAAAGAGTAGTAAGACATCCCTACTATTACTTTCTTGATGGTTGCTCGGGTTATTATCAAATTCTCATTTCTTTATAAGACCAATAAAAGACCATATTCACATATCCATTTGGAACATTTGCATTTAGAAAAATGCCTTTTGGACTTTGTGATGCACCGGCCACATTCCAACGATGCATGGTAAGCAGATTTAGTCACATGGTTGAACATTGTTTAAAAAATCTTTATGGATGATATAACTATTTTTGGGAACTCTTTTGATAATTACTTGAATAATTTAGAAAATATTTTGAAAAGATGTGAAGAAAAAAAACTTGTGTTAAACTGAGAAAAATGCTATTTCATGACTAATTCAGAAATTGTTTTGGGTCACGTTGTGTCATCTAAAGGTATTGAGATTGACAAGGTAAAAATAGAGGTAATCTCTAAACTTCCACCACAAAAAATAGTCAGGGAAATCCGTTCTTTCTTAAGACATGAAAGATTTTATAGGAGGATTATTAAAAAAATTAGTACCATATCCAGACCATTGTGTAACCTTCTATTAAAGATGCAACATTTGAATGGACAAAAGAATGTCAAAAATCATTTGAAAGGATTATCAGTCTTTTAACTTATGCTCATATCATGCAATCCCCTTATTGGTATTTGCCTTTTGAGCTAATGTGTGATGCTAGTGATTATGCAGTTGGCGCAGTATTAGAACAGAGAAAGGAATGTAAGCCGTATGTAATTTATTACACAAGTATAACTTTAAACAGTGCACAAATGAATACACTACCACGGAAAAAGAACTAATTGCTGTAATATTTACATTGGATAAATTTCGATCATATTTAATTGGTTCCTCAACCATTGTTTATTCTGACCATGCTGCTGTTAGATATTTGATGTCTAAACAGGATGCAAAACCAAGATTACTACGATGAATTTTGTTGCTTCAAGAATTCAATCTCACAATCAAGGATAAGAAAAGAGTAGAGAATGTGGTTGCAAATCTTTTATCGAGACTCACAAATGAGTAATCAATTGACACAACTCCTATCAATGACTCTTTTCCTGATGATTTTTTATTCTCTGTAAATGCAATACATTGGTAGGCTAATATTGTCAATTTTCTTACAACATGAAAAATACCTCCAGACTGGAGACATCAGGACAAGAATAAATTTTTGACCGAAGTCAAAAGATTCTACTGAGACGATCCATGTCTGTTCAAGTATTGTCCTGATCAAATTTTTTGACGATGCATACCGGACAATGAGATAAGTAGGGTTGTTCAGTTTTGTCATTCAGAAGCATGTGAAGGTCACTTCTCATCTAAGAAAATCGCTGTAAAAATCTTACAAAGTGGATTTTATTAGCCCACCATTTTTAATGATACACAAGCTTTCTGCAAAACTTGTGAAAATTGTCAAAAATTAAGATTCATTTCAAAAAGAAACATGATACTGTTAAATCCCATCATTGTCATCGAAATCTTTGATTTTTGGGGAATAGATTTCATGGGTTCATTTCCACCATCATTTGAATTTATATATATTTTAGTTGTAGTTGATTATGTCTCAAAGCACTAGTACCTCCTCTTGGGGTACTCACCAAAGATTCTTAATAGATGCTACACCAACATCAATAAGAATCTTATCGGGTTGAGTAGCATATTGATTCTTTGACTTGAGATACCATTGTGGATATATGAGATATCCTCCACACTTTGATGGCAGTCACGTCACCAACCTATTTAGGTTAGACCTTCGTCTATCCGTTGGGTGTGGAATGATCCTCAAGATATCCTGTCTGTGTCATGATAGAATCCATTAACTCCGTGTATAGAGCATAGGTATTCAGTATGGAATTAGAAATCTGTTAAATCCATAAGCCTATGGTACACTGCAGAAGTGAGTTCTAAGTGATATTTAGATATTTCTAATAGAAACGTCGACATGATTATATCTATAGAGATTTGATGTTTATATCTATATCTCTAGAATAATCCGAATACCTGTGACTCAGGGATTATACGTATACAATGACCCCGACCTGTATGGTTCAGAGAGTTTATCTGTGTTCGTCATAATTTACGGGTGGGTAGATTATGTACACAAAATTAGATTTCGTGACGGATATGCCTGAACCTAGAGAGTCTCACTAATGAAATATACTCGTACAGCACTAAGGCAATTTTTATGAATAATATTGATTATTTATAAATCGTTTAATAGTTAAAAGAAAGATACATGCAAATGGACCTTTTGGTCATTTCCTAATTAATGTGTATTTGTAATTAATGTATGATTTTATTAAATACACATTAATTAAATCAAATTGTGATATTTGACATATATCATTAATATATGTATTTGGGATATTTAAAGTAAATATAATACATATAATTGTATTTAATTAATTATTTAATTATTTAATTTTTAAATGATTAAAGTAATTAAAATATAAATATCTACCACTATGATAAATTAAGGAAATGATTAAAGTGTAAAATATTGACTTTTACATTAATAATAAAGGTTATCAAATGACATTTGGCTTCTTTAAAGTGTTTAAAAATGAAAATATATATCTTTCTATTAGCCCAAATTCGGCCATGAGCTAAAATATATAAGTGTTATGTTTTTCATTTGCTTCATACTTTTAGGTTAAGCCTCCATATTTACAAAAAGAGAGTTGAGAGAAAAAGTAAAGGTTTAAGAAAGAAATTGAAGAAAACTTCAAGTAAAGTAAGTTTTTTCAACTTTCCTTAAACTAGAAAATTATTTCTATTGTTCTAAGCTGCAAAATGTGTTGCTTGGAAGTTTAGCCTACTCTCTTGGTTTTTTAATAAGTGTGTTTGAAGTTTAATGAAAGATGTATGCATGTATGTTTATCAAAGTATGCTTATAAATGGTGTATAAGCACAATTTTGATCATTTGATGATCTTGTTATCATTCTAGAGTTGTTAGGCCACTCATTGATGACCTAAAACTGTTTCAAAGTGGTGAGACTCATTTGGTTTTGTAGATATTGGATTAAAGTGTTGGATCTGGTTAATTTTATTAACTAGATTAATCTGAAAAATATGATTTATACCTCTACCAAAATTGGGGATTTTCATATATGTCTTGTAAATTGATGTATATAAGATGTACAAATCATTTGGTGTTGATTGAAATCATTCAAACTTATTTTGGACAAGATTGGACCAAAATGCACAAAAATGAATCTTTGGGTCCTTCTAGGTAATTTTGGAAAATTAAGGCATTTTTGTTGTGAGTTTTATTTTGATGTATATGACATGTAGAAATCATTTTAGTAGTGATTTGAAATCACTTAAATTTTTATTTGACAAATTATGACTAAAATGATCAAAATACAATCTATTGGGGTCTCACGGTAAATATGGAAAAATCTGATTTTTGGGTAAAAAAATTCAATTTTTAAGTATTGAGTAATTAGAATAAATAAGTTTATTTCAATTACCCGAGAAAAAATATTGAAATCGGAAAAATTTAATTTTCCGCGTTCCGCTGCGTTTGCCCCTAAAATCCCCTACAATGTTGATATGCAATTTTTGAACACCTCCAAGAATCGAGCAAATTGTTTGTCCAACTTGTGCTTATGAAGTCGCTGGGGAAAATGTGGTGGTGGGGTAAGTTCTACGAGATCTTTTTCTTTTATGTCCTTATCTTTTTTCTTCTACTCTACTTTATTGTTTCTCGTTGTTGCAGTATTCTCCTCCTCATGCCTTATGACTCCCATATATTTTTCTATCATTGTACCACTCTTCAACATAATATCTGACATTGTTCTTTTCTCATTCCTCTAGGATTGGGTTTTGTGTCGCTGGGAAAAGCACCATGCGATCTGTAGCTCTGAACATTGGCCAGTTGTCCCTATTGATTTTCCAATATTTTCAAGGATGCTGCTTGACTCTGTACCAGTGCTTCCAGTCTGGAGGTGTTCTTGGCATTTTTCATGCTCTGCTCAGCCATATGCTTCTTTAAATCCTCGATGGGTGTTGTGCTTTCATGAGTGGAGTCACCACTTTGCTGCTAGAACCCTAAGGGGTGATGAGATCTATCTAATGGGTCTGTCCTTGATTGTTCTTCCATATAAAGTTGGGGTGGTTCTTCCACCCTGGGTTGAAATTATTAGAATATGGTTATATCCTTATTTATTGAAGTTATTAACATAATTGACAAACTCCTCATGTGGGGGATACAAATCTGTGTTTTTTATCTTCCTTCATATGCTGCACTTATAACTCCTGCATTATTCATAGTTCGCACACTGAGAATCCCCGGGAATTAACAGATTTGATTGAGCTTGGCACTCACAGCTGTGTTAAGCCCGACTTCGTGGACTTCTGCTACTCATTGAGGTATACTCATTTTTGTTGGCCATGATGAGTTATTGTTAGCTATTTCTTCTATTAAATCCCAAACTTGATTCTCCCATTTTCCCATTATGCACCTCCAGCAGCTGCATCCAAAGTGGTCTTCATTATCCCAATAAGCCTATTATAGAAAGTTTGGACCTGCAACCACTTTGCAATCTCATAATGGGGACACATTCAAAGTAGCTCTTTCTATATTTCACTTGCCTCATAGAGGGATTCAGGGTCATGTTGTACAAAAGATATGATGTCGTTTCTCAACTTCATTGTCCTGGCTAGGGGGAAAGTATTTTGCAAGGAAATTGGTAGCGAAGTCTGTCCAAGTTGTTATGGATCCTGCTGGTAACGAATAGAGCCAGCCTTTAGCTCATCTCCTAAGGAGTATGGAAAAACTTGCAGACGCATTTCTTTCTCTACCCCTCGGTTGTAATTGAATGTGTCGCAGACTTCTAGGAAGCTGCTGATGTGGGTATTGGGGTCTTCAGTTGCGCCTCCCCCAAACTGCACTAACTGCTATATCATCTAAATGCATGTCTTGATGTCAAAACTGTTTGCGGGCATAGGTGGCAGATGCAGGATATGAAGGAGTTAACCACTAGAATTGTCTTATCCGAATAGGAATTGGTGGTGCCACTTTCAATGGTTCAGGTTTCGGATTGTTCATGTTGATATGTGCCACTTAGTCTTCTCGTCTGTCCCTTCTCAACAGAAGAATTCTCTTGATTTCTAGGTCAAGCAGAAAGAGTTGACAGCTTTGACTTCTTCTCATGTAGCTGCTTAAGAACCTGAAACAGAATTAAACAAAAAGAAAAAAACTTATATAGCAAGTAAAATACTTAGTCTTAAATTAATAATGAAAGATAAAATAAGTTCCCTGCAACGGTGCCAAAAACTCGATCACAATTTTCACACATTACGTAAGCGCACGTATCGCTCAAGTAGTATAAAAAGTATTGATCCCATGAGGACTTCTAACCTACTTTACTAACTATTAAGGCTAACTACATACGAGTATCTAATTGAAATTAAATATGAAATTTAACTGTATTAAATTAACGCTAAAGAAAATAATTATGAAATTTTCATAATCAACTAATGAGAGAAAGACATATAGGGTTGTGAATCCACCAAGTACTATACGAAAGATGAGTTATTTTTCTATACTTGTGTAATAAATTAACTTAATAGCCTGAAACACGACAATATCCACAAGCCTCTTTCGATGGTCATGTGAAAATATTCAAAATAATTTAATTAACTATATTTCTCTGCCAACCAATTTAATCTGAATTCTTAAAAATCGGGTTCCAATTATGGCTACGCACGCTCTACATGTATATTTCTATCTTTAGGAAAATCCTTTAGATGAGATCGCGTGTTATTGAATCTAAGGCCAAACCTAAAATTCTTTTTTCAAGTTCAAATAAGTTTCCCAATTCAATCTTATTGGTGATCAAGTAACAAGAAGCATTAGCATAAAGTTCAATAAATAAGCCAATAAATCACATAAAATATAAGAAAAATAAATCATTTAAAATTAAAGTACCGAGTTTCATCACAACCCTAAATTAATAGGTTAGTTAGAGCACATGGGAGAAAGTGGTAAGAGTTGGTGCTCGAATTGCCAATCCGGATCGTATTTAT
Organism: Zanthoxylum bungeanum; assembly: GCA_019454045.1. Taxonomy (NCBI): domain Eukaryota; kingdom Viridiplantae; phylum Streptophyta; class Magnoliopsida; order Sapindales; family Rutaceae; genus Zanthoxylum; species Zanthoxylum bungeanum. Next base: position 256,027 of record SKCR01010108.1, read on the forward strand.
GTCCGATTCATAATTACGAGCGGTTCAATTTTCCATAATATTACTAATTTTATCGGTATCACCCTTGTCTTTTGTACGCTTATTCGATCTAATTGCGATTAGATATCCGATTACGATTAGATTGAAACTGAATCTGGTTCAGTGATACATGTATATTAGACAAAGACCCTAGGATTTATAGTATAGTGCGCAGTTACAACGTAGTTTGTAATTGACATTGGGAAGCGCACTATTAGTTGTATATCCTTAAATAAATTTCCTGGTCAAGATTTACTAACGCGGGTCGGTTAGTAAAATCCGCTGAAACCAGTACATGTCGTATATCGTGACTTGGTCTGATGGTTTATCCAAGTGAACCATGAGTCTTGGGAGACTCGTATAGATAGGTAGGTGTTTATTTGATAATATACTCAATGACTCACTGAAGGTTTCCTAATAGATGGTACACCAACTTCAATAGGAACCTTCTCGAGTTGAGCGAGCATAGTGGTCCTTCGACTTGAGATACCATCGTGGATATATGAGCTATCCTCTACACTTTGATGGCAATCACGTTACCGATCTAGCCATGATCAGACCTCCGCCTGTTCGTTGGGTGTGGACTTATGCTCATGATATCCTGTGTGTATCAAGATAGGATCCGTTAGTCCTGTGTACAAGGCATAGACATCCAGCACATGTTTATGATCTAGTAAATCCATGGCTGTGGTATAACTTCGGAAATTAGTTTCGAGTGTTATTTAGAGATCGTAAATTGAAAGTCGACTTTATTATACCGAATGGATTTGACGTTCTCATCTATATCCCAGGTATAATACAGATAGCCTGTGACGGATGGATTATACGTATGCTATGACCTCGGCTTGTATAGTTTAGCGAGATTATCCATAGTCGTCATAATCCATGAGTGGGTGGATTATGGACACGAAATTGTATTTCCACAATATGAAGTGTACTCGTTGAGCACTTGGGCAACTTGATATGGATAATAAATATTATTCATAATACTTCACCGGATTAATTGAGTTAATTCGGATCTTTTAATCTGTTAAACGATAACACATGCATTAGGGGATTTTGTCCTCTAATAATTATTGTGTAATTGTTTTTGATACATAATACGATTAGATACAAATTAATTATTCGTTAAATGAGATTTTGACACATGCCATAAATATATGTATTTATTATTTATTTTAAATAAAAATACATATATTATAATAATTATATTAATTAATTATTTAAATATTTAAATGATTAAATAATATTTGTATTTCATAACAGTTATGAAATGTGTTGAATTATTATTGGATGACTTGGCATGAATGAATTACACTTTATTTTGTCCAATTTTGATCGGTTAATATAAAGTTAAATTGACTTTTAATTTGATTAAAATGCAAAGGACAAAAATGCCCCCTACCATGTCATTTTCGTCCATACATTAAGGAGAGAGAGAACAATTGTTTCATCATCTTCTTCAACCACACCTACTGCCGAAAACCAAAAGAAAAATGGGTTTGAGAATTTGTTTGAAAATCCATAAAGAAAAGAAGAAAAATCAAGAAAAAAAAAAGCTTAAGGATTTTGGGATTAAAGGTAATTCTACAAACCCTTTAGCTTGGTAATTATTTTTACTTGTTTCTTGATCATCTAATGAGATCTAGGATTTCTTCTTTTCTATAATTTTTGTGGTGAATTGATATGGAAGATTAGAGCATGTGTGAAGCTTAATTGGAACTAATTAGTGTAATTTATTTCCGATTTGTTCAAATTATTGTTGGACATTAAAGTTGCTATTCTAGAGTGTTGTGAACACTCTTATGACACCTATAATTGTTCTAGAGTTGTTTATATTTGGTGACTTTGGTTTGTGTAATGATTAATTAGATTAATTTTTGAAAATTGGATTTAAAGCATGAAAAACGGGTAGTTTCGGTTTGCTGATCTGATTTTGAAAATCTGGAAATTATGTGATGTATTTGATGTGCTATAAATGTTATGTATGTAATTTGGGTGTTGGCACAATTTCCGGAAAGTGTTTCTGACTTGAAATAAGCGAAAACGGCCAAAAACGGCGTTACCGGGTGGATTTTGAGCCAACCGGGTGACGGCTATCCAAATAGTTAATCCATCACTGTTCGGGCAGCCCATGAACTACCCCGACACTATTGGATCTGACCTGGGCAGTTTCCATAAATGTCGGATAGTCGGTTCAGTCAAAAATACGTTTTAGGCCATTTTACGAAAAATTGTTTTTCGTAAAAGTTTCGCGAGCTTTCAACATTATTTATGATAATATTTGATATTTAATAAATAGGTTTAGGTGAAATATGAATAAATTATTCATATTTGATATTGAATAATTTATTCGGTATTTTTGAAAAAGTTTTAAAATACGGTTTCCCCCCCGAACCCGCGCTTCTGCTGCGCCCCATCGCCCAAGTATTTTGACCACTCTTATGGCAACTAGAATTTTTCTAGAGTTTTTCATATTTGGTGACTTTGGTTTTTGTAATGATTAATTAGATTAATTTTTGAAATTGGATTTAAAGCATGAAAAATGGGTAATTTCGGTTTGCTGTTCTAATTTTGTAAATCTGGAAATTATGTGATGTATTTGATGTGTTATAAATGTTATGGATGTAATTTGGGTGTTGGCACAATTTCCGAAAAGTATTTCCGACTGGAAATAAGCGAAAACGGCCAAAAACGACGTTACTAGGTGGATTTTGAGCCAACCGGGTGACGGCTGTCCAAACAATGAATCTGTCACTGTTCAGCAGCTCATGAACTGCCCCGACACTATTGGAGCTGACCTGGGCAGTTTCCATAAGTTTCAGATAGTCGGTTCGGTCAAAAACATGTTTTAGGCCATTTTGTGGAAAATTATTTTTCGTAAAAATTTCGCGAGCTTTCAACATTATTTATGATAATATTTGATATTGAATAATATGTTTAGGTGAAATATGAATAAATTATTCATATTGGATATTGAATAATTTATTCGGTATTTTTGAGAAGTTTTAAAATACGATTTCGCCCGAACCCGCGCTTTCGCTACGCGCCATCGCCCAAAACCCTAACAGAAAGTCCTAAACAAATAATCAAAATTAAGCAAGGCATTATTAAAGAGAAGAAAATAATAAACTATATTGATGTTGACAGCCTTCTACGTTCGTGATGTTGAAACTCAATACTGTGCTTGCTTGATGTGCTTCATTTTCTCTATAAATTCTCTTTGGAGGCTTCATAACTATTTTTTTAGGGCTTGGGAGAGAATATTTTTTAAAGGAAGCTCTGGAGATTTTCCTATTTAAGTTTCTGCAAATTCTCTTAAAGTCTGGAAATCATACGCGGGTCGCGACGTACATATCCCAGTATCGCAACGCTAGTGCCTGTTATTTTACCGTTGCGACGTTCACAAGTGTTGGATAATATGACCCATAGCGTCACTATTTGCACAGAACATTGTGTTGCTGTAGCAAATTAACTATGTAACAAGGAAATTGCACTCTCGTCATTTGTGATTAGATCACCATAGATATATAAATGAAGAGAGGTCCCTATGATTAGTTCCTGGATTGAGATGATATGAGACAGTATCAGTCCACGAAGGATTAATCATTAATATCCCTAGCCGTAGTATTATCGAGACTGGACATCGATAATGCGGAATAGGCTAGTATTGCACTTGTGCGCGTTGTGAGGGCACAACGACATAGTTCTCATATATATAAGTATTGGATACTTATGCAAGTGCGATAGGAGGTCGTGTTTCACCGATGGTACGGGAAACAGCTTCGCTCTGGATAGACCCCTCGGAATCCCATTGGTATTATGACTATGTGTCTATGGGAGGCCGAAATCAAGGTAGGTGTGTATAGTCTTAACCTGAGACTTGCATCGCTAATACTCGCGATAATCGGTAGACTTTGGTCTTGGTGGTACAGGGCTTTAACCGGTTTTGTGTACACCACTTCTGGGTTTATCAGAGAGTCGTAGTGTATTGGGTGTGATGTCGAGACGGAAGTATCACTTCAGTCATATTGGAGATGATGTCACGCAGGATACGGTATTAGTGCTCTTAAGTGATGCGCATCCAATCGTGATATTATGACCAGGTCATGAATATCCGATTATAGAGACTAGTTACCATACATCCGACATGTGTTTCGGACGGGGCAGACACTTATCCAGCCCCAGCCCTAGCACGTGACTATCCGATACTGGACCGATATGCACAATACATTAGTATACTACGCTTGATACAGATCTTAATATTCTTAAATGGATATGTCCGGTCAATTGGGTAGACTTGGTGCTTTGCTAGGAGTCGACCTTGTCTCGTAAATCGGTAGAACGTAGTACTTGGTACGTACGTGATTCGGATACTCCGACGACCGTATTTACTGCCACATTATCCGGGGATCTCATGGGTCGCTTCCCGATAATCCACCGATGACGCACAACTCGCACTCTTGAATAATCTGGGATTATACAGAAGAGAGAGAAAATTAATCTAGGATTAATAACGGAGATATTTTATCCGGGATAAAATGTCGTCTAAAGAGAGAACGATTAATTCGGAATTAATCGATGTATTAATATATTCGATATATTAAACGAAATTAGATTTCGACGCGGAATTAAAATTAGATTTTAATTCGGGCAAACGAGTTAATTTAGAATTAATTCGTTAGCGACGTAAATAATAATTTCGGTAGCCGCAATTATTCGATTGAATTAACGTCGCGACGTAAGCTCGGTATTTCGGAAATATCGAACCCGAACGCGTGAGTGCACGTGGGCCCACTTTCATTTGGAAACGTGTGGGGCCCACATGACACATGTCATTCTAATGCATTGCATGTAGATTGTGTACATTGCACTCAATGTCATTGCATGGAGTTTGAGTGTTTGACACTCTAAGCCATTGCATGCTTTGTGTCATAATTTTATTATTAATTTAATAAATATTATGGCATAAATATAAATTGATTTTTGGTAAATCATTTTAATTAACAACAACACATTTTTCTCTCTCAAAATGCTCTCTTCTCTCACGCCCAAATGGGGCAACTGCTCACTGTTTTTCATCACAAAAACGTGAACAATAGGGAAGCAAGAGTGGATTTTCATGGTGAAAATCAAGTGCTAGCACACTTACAAGTCTTGCGAAGGTGGTAGGGAGGTTCGACCATGAGACGGGATCCATCCAACGAAGCTAGGAGCTCCATTTCTTCACTCAATTTTCTGTTTTTGTAGGCAGTGGGCTGCTGCAGTGGCTTACAAAGGCAGTGCGTTTTTGGGCTTGAATCGTCTCCAAATCGACATAACCGATCAATGTGAGTATTCCGCTACCTTGTTGATGTGTTCACACATAATTTCATGTCTTGATTTGATCTTGGGACCTTAGAAAATTTCAACAATGGCATCATGAGCTAATGTTGCAAGCATGAAATTTGTAGGGTTTAAAATTTGGGTAAATGTGATTTGAGCATGATTTGAATAAATTGTTTGTTTGAGTATGTTTATAACATGTTTAATTTCATTTTGGTTGGACTAATTTGATGAAAATTGATTTGGAATAATTTTCCCCAATTTATTCACCTTGGCCGAATGTGTGTTGGATTTTGGATTCTTGGAATTTTGTGATTTTTTTCATTTGATGAGTTAGAATCATTAGGTTGACGTTAATTTGAATCGAATTGGATTGGATTTCGAATTGGACAAAAATCCCCAAAATCTTTGAGTTGGCCGAATGTGACTAATGCCCTAATGTCTTGGTAAATTTTGATTTTGAACATTGGATGTATTGGAAATCAAATCGGATGATGATTTAATGTCGATTGCGGATTAATTGGATTGAAACCGAATTTGACATGAAATGACTCCCTTGGCCGAGACCTTTAAGCATGAAGATGGGTTTGATTTTTCAATTTGTGTGTTGGACATATGATAATGAATCAAGCATGATTAATTGGACTAATATGGTGTTTTAGAAATGTTGATTTAGTTGATTGATCATGTAATACACTTTGGTAATTAAATTGGGAAAATTGGATTTTTTGAATTTAATTATTTGGGCCTAATTTTGGAAATTGGATTTATTGTTGTAATTGGGCCTTTGGGCTTGATTTATCAAGTTTGGTTTAGGCCAAATGGATTGGATCCAATTGGGCCCAAAACCTTAACCATAAAGCCCAATTGCGACTAATGAACCTTTAATGTTCAATTGGGCCTAATGGGCCAAGATTGATTTATGGGCTTATGGGGTAAATCCCGGATTGGACTTTGGTTATCGGTTTGACCCGAGTTGACCAAAAGTCCACGCCTTAAGAAATCAATCAAAAGCCCATTGGACTTTAATTGAATTGACGTTGGACGTTAATCGGTCTTTGAGACGCGTTACGATTAGATTTGGAATTTAAATCGTAAAAGGTTTATTAAATAAAAGTGTAATATTTAATTTGGAATTGAATAGTGAATTAGTATTAAATACATGTTAAATTAGATTTAATGATGTAGTTTAATTTAATTCATGAATTCGTACTTTAAGTACTTATTCGCAAAAACGAGTTTGACTCGAACAAAATCAAATCGTTGTTTGAACATTGGATGATCACTTAATTATCAGATTAATTAATTTGATTAGATTGATTGATAGCATGCTTATGTGTGTGAATACGTGGTTGTGTTGAATGAATAATGTATATCGGATGGATATTAGTCGGGTGGGCAATTTTAGAAATTGTTGTAATAAATTCGATTTATTAAATTGGACCTGCGTGTCCAGCCTTATCACCTTCTTTCTCTTTGTATTCTCTTCTCACCTATTCCCCTCTATGTATATGAGGTTTCTTTAGAAGTGTAGTGTAACGGGTAGAAGTAGTACAAGTGCTAGCTTGAGTGAGAAAGGGAGAGATTTGATCTAGGATCAATGTGTTAAGTATCCATCCGCATATCATTATTATTTTATTTCATACTCGCTTTATTATGTATTTAGAATGCATGTTTAAGGGTGTATGATGATGAGACCTTAACAAAGATAATTAAATTGGTAGCCAATTTGCACGCGAAAAACCCTCGTTAAATATCAAGCGTTTATTTTCCTTCCATTGAGTGATTCTTACTCAAGATCCGAGATTGGCAGGGGTTGTTGGCCAAAGTCAAGCCCTTGTCCGTCAAAGATGTGTTTTAATCACGAGGCTTTGTTCCATATCGGTGTCGTGTCCAAGTTGTGGTTTGTTGGCCAAAGTCAAGACCACTTCTTGTCCATTGACATTGATTACGAAGCTTCCATGTCAATGGGTCCGCGCTTGACTGGGATCACTAGGTTTGTTGTGCCAAAGCCAAGGCCTAGTTGATTTAGAGGAAAAAGGTTAGGGTATACATTCGATGTATAGGCATATATAAGATATATGTTTGGGACTTGGATGTCCACCTACTGGATCTAGGAGTTGGATGAGATCCAATTGATCTTCGAGATCTACCTAGTTAATTATCATACAATTTGTTGGCCAAAGTCAAGATTGTGTGATATTTAACGGGATCCTAGCCCACTAGGAAACACGGTTTCCCGAGTACTCGACAGAGGGTTAGAGGCTCGACGAAAAATAGTGGGAGGCAAGTATTGAATTTGCAACATTCGTTCGAATACTCGCTAAACACGCTCATTTTATTTTACTCGTCATATTTATTAAAAGTATTAGTTGGACTAATATTTTATGTTGTTTTAAATATATATATAGTTGGACTATATACAAACTCATTCAATATATAGTTGATTTTATAATTGGATTATAGTAATCAATATAATTGAATTAAAATGATAGTTGATTTTATAATTGGATTATAGTAATCAATATTAAAATTATAGTTGATTAAATAATTGGATTATTGTAATCATTATAATAAATAGTACCTTATTAAAATGATTAAATAGTTGGACTATTAAAATCAAGAAAGAATTGAAAGTTGAATATTTAAAATATATAATCCTTGGATTAAATGTTTTAAATGATTTAATTTTCAATTGGGAATTAATAATAGGTTAATTTATTTGATAAAATAACTTATTATGACTAAGCCCATTATTAAGCAAATAGTAGAGCATAAAGTCTTTGGAAGATTTATGTGATGATGACTTTAGTGCTTAATTAATATACTTATAATAAATCTATCTTTAGATTTAAAAGTATAAAATTGCAATAATAATTCTTGGAGAATTAATTGACTATTCTAGTGGAGAAAAGTCAAAGTTTGCAATTGGGCATGTAGCACAAGGTGCATATCATTTCGATATTCTAAAACCCAAGGCTTGGCCAAAGGTTTGTGAAATATTGAAAAGATAATTGACATATCCCAAAGTGACTACCATTTGGATATGGAAGACACGAAGGAATTAAAGATAAAGGGCGAGGCTCTAACTTTAAAAATATTTGTCAAAGTTATGTTTACTACTAGTATTGAAATTGGATTTTAAATACTTAGTGTGGTACATAATATATATATGTATTGACGTTCAGAATCCGCTGTGAGCTGGATACTGGCTTCAAGCCGAGATTTCTCTGCGAATTGGAAACGGGACGAAAGTCGCTGTTTCGACCGTAGATACCTAAGTTTAGGAACTACCCTTTGGGTATGTACTTAAATTAGGAAATGTTATAATGTAACTAGTTTGACTAGAGACATTATCTCTATATCAGTGTTTAATCCGATGCGGATAAAACCTTTATATTCTAGAACACTAAAGTGTTTCATTATATAAAGATGATACTGAGATAAATACATTGGATGTAAATAACAGAATTTATATTTTGAATATAATAAAATCTCTCAACATATAAAATGACAAATAAATAGCTTAAATTGATTTGATCAATGGAGACTTATTTGTGGCATTGTTGTCTAGGACACAATTAAACAAGACTCGTATATCCACACCTTTTAAGAGTGGGTACTAGGACTGATTTGACTATTCAAATAAGGTCTACGAATCTAGTTTATTAGGTTAAATACCTAAAATACTATTTACTTGGTAATAGTAAAAGGGCCACCGATCTGTTAGCCCTATTCATGGTGAATTAGTGGGCCCATATCTAGCTAGGCTAGATGTGAACATGAATATTTCGTGACCTTAACGGATGTAGCATCACGTTGTGGTTATGTGTTTCTTTTGAAGAACACAGATCGGAAACTTTTGAAGTTTCGACACGAAGAAAACAAACAGATCGGCTATAGTGTTATTCCGCCACGGTAAGACCGAAATGGAAAATACTTAAGCAGTAAGTTTCATATATAAATGAAAGAGTACGGTGTTCTTTCATGTGAGGACTCCTCCCGAGACACGTCAGTTAGACGGTGTGTCCGAACTAAAACCGAATTTTGTTGGACATGATAAGGTTTATCACGAGTCGCTCTGAGCTACTATTTCCTTCAACAGGATATGTATTAACAGTGCAAAACTTATTTAGAATAAGGTTCCATATAAATCTGTTTGACAGATATCATATAGGATATGAACAGGAAGAAACGAGGTTTCTCATTCCTGATAATTTGGGTATGCCAGGCATAGCGTTTGGATGATACCAAACTAAGGACCCAAATTGGATAAGTGCCAATATAGGTTATCCTAAGGGAAACCTTAAGTATAGTACTTATAAATCCCACATGAGAACAATGTAATTGTTGCTCACCATGCGGTTTTCCTGAGAGGAATACCGATATGCAGTGGTCAGTGGAGGATAGTGATACTCGATGAAAATCGGAGTAATACTGTTCAAGGCACGAAGTCCTTAATGGAACACAAATAGTTCATCTATGATGAAACTATACCATTAATCTTCAAATACACAAGAACCTAGTAGATCGGATAGAGTCAGAAAACAACCTAGGGTATGGGTTTCTGATCTCACCTCATAAAGATGTCAATCTTATGGTGGTGTACCATCCGACTACGTTATGAGGAAGTGATACGAGGTATCGACTCCATGTTATGGCAAAGTGCCATGAATCCGAAATGGATTCCATGTATAACAACTATTTTGGATACTAGTTGTTGTACCACAAGGCATTGTGCCTATGGTACATTTAACGTCTTCAAGGAAGACATACATGGATAGCAACATACCAACGTACAAAGCTAGGCTTTTGACGGAAAGGTATCGTTATCAACATTGTGTTAATAACGGTTCAACCTTTTACCTGTTGCCATGGTAAATCCATTTTGAAAATGCTTGAAAATAACTGTATATTTCATTTATGAAATATGTCAGTTATAAATCAAAATCGCTTTCCTGAAAAGGAAACCTTTTGGAGGATGTTTACAACATCCTGACGATTTTGTATAACCGACAAACAAGGTTTGCGGGTTATTCGATCCATGTTTGGATCAATGCAAGCATAAGGTTCTTGGAACTGTCGTTTTGAAATAATCATAATGGTTTATGATTTGACTCAAAACGAAATAATTCTTGTGTATATAAGGAGGTTAGTGGGAGCGCACTGACAGTGAAATTCCCATATAGCAATTGGTGAAAGCTTGGCTTTCATAGATATTCTTTCATAGAAATTCTCCGTAGAATTCTGGGGAGTAACAACCTTTATTCAGGAATAAAGATCTACTGGGATAGATTTGGAGTTGTTAACACTCTCTGGGAAATTGTACATTTAAAATGTACTTGTATTGGTGTCTCATACGCTTCGAGCATATGGAGTCACAATCGGGTCAATCCAAGTGATAGTCACTGGATTGAAGTTAAGAACATCTGTTAGTATCTGAGAGAACTAAAGATGTTGTCTTACTATGGAGAAGGAGAACTTGAAGTGACTGGGATCACTGCTACAAGTTTCCAAACATTTAATACTGCGGTACTATAAAGTTTGAATAACGGGACAGTGAGCTGGAAATCTTCCGAGCAAGATAACTGTTGCCGAATAAACAACTAATGCGGATTATTGCTGCAGCTGAGGCAGCAATAGAAGCCATTTGGGTCGATAATAAATCTAATTAGATTAGATATAGTTCTGTTAGCAGCTGAGCTAGGCGTCAGCACAAGGCTAAGAATTAAAGGTCTCATCGACGATCCAGATATATACTTCTATATCATCTGATTCGTTCGGATCATACATCGTGGCGATGTGATGATCGTATAAATCGCGTCAACGATAATCAAACAAATCCGCTGACGAAAACCTTTCCTCAGCAATTTGAGCGAACCTTACATAGTTCGGGTGTAGGACACTTGAGTGACTCGCTACGTGCCAAGTGGGAGATTGTTGGATAATATGACCCATAGCGTCACTATTTGCACAGAACATTGTGTTGCTGTAGCAAATTAACTATGTAACAAGGAAATTGCACTCTCGTCATTTGTGATTAGATCACCATAGATATATAAATGAAGAGAGGTCCCTATGATTAGTTCCTGGATTGAGATGATATGAGACAGTATCAGTCCACGAAGGATTAATCATTAAATATCCCTAGCCGTAGTATTATCGAGACTGGACATCGATAATGCGGAATAGGCTAGTATTGCACTTGTGCGCGTTGTGAGGGCACAACGACATAGTTCTCATATATATAAGTATTGGATACTTATGCAAGTGCGATAGGAGGTCGTGTTTCACCGATGGTACGGGAAACAGCTTCGCTCTGGATAGACCCCTCGGAATCCCATTGGTATTATGACTATGTGTCTATGGGAGGCCGAAATCAAGGTAGGTGTGTATAGTCTTAACCTGAGACTTGCATCGCTAATACTTGCGATAATCGGTAGACTTTGGTCTTGGTGGTACAGGGCTTTAACCGGTTTTTGTACACCACTTCTGGGTTTATCAGAGAGTCGTAGTGTATTGGGTGTGATGTCAGACGGAAGTATCACTTCAGTCATATTGGAGATGATGTCACGCAGGATACGGTATTAGTGCTCTTAAGTGATGCGCATCCAATCGTGATATTATGACCAGGTCATGAATATCCGATTATAGAGACTAGTTACCAGACATCCGATATGTGTTTCGGACGGGGCAGACACTTATCCAGCCCCAGCCCTAGCACGTGACTATCCGATACTGGACCGATATGCACAATACATTAGTATACTACGCTTGATACAGATCTTAATATTCTTAAATGGATATGTCCGGAGAATTGGGTAGACTTGGTGCTTTGCTAGGAGTCGACCTTGTCTCGTAAATCGGTAGAACGTAGTACTTGGTACGTACGTGATTCGGATACTCCGACGACCGTATTTACTGCCACATTATCCGGGGATCTCATGGGTCGCTTCCCGATAATCCACCGATGACGCACAACTCGCACTCTTGAATAATCTGGGATTATACAGAAGAGAGAGAAAATTAATCTAGGATTAATAACGGAGATATTTTATCCGGGATAAAATGTCGTCTAAAGAGAGAGAACGATTAATTCGGAATTAATCGATGTATTAATATATTCGATATATTAAACGAAATTAGATTTCGACGCGGAATTAAAATTAGATTTTAATTCGGGCAAACGAGTTAATTTAGAATTAATTCGTTAGCGACGTAAATAATAATTTCGGTAGCCGCAATTATTCGATTGAATTAACGTCGCGACGTAAGCTCGGTATTTCGGAAATATCGAACCCGAACGCGTGAGTGCACGTGGGCCCACTTTCATTTGGAAACGTGTGGGGCCCACATGACACATGTCATTCTAATGCATTGCATGTAGATTGTGTACATTGCACTCAATGTCATTGCATGGAGTTTGAGTGTTTGACACTCTAAGCCATTGCATGCTTTGTGTCATAATTTTATTATTAATTTAATAAATATTATGGCATAAATATAAATTGATTTTTGGTAAATCATTTTAATTCACACAACACATTTTTCTCTCTCAAAATGCTCTCTTCTCTCACGCCCAAATGGGGCAAACTGCTCACTGTTTTTCATCACAAAAACGTGAACAATAGGGAAGCAAGAGTGGATTTTCATGGTGAAAATTCAAGTGCTAGCACACTTACAAGTCTTGCGAAGGTGGTAGGGAGGTTCGACCATGAGACGGGATCCATCCAACGAAGCTAGGAGCTCCATTTCTTCACTCATTTTCTGTTTTTGTAGGCAGTGGGCTGCTGCAGTGGGCTTACAAAGGCAGTGCGTTTTTGGGCTTGAATCGTCTCCAAATCGACATAACCGATCAATGTGAGTATTCCGCTACCTCCGTTGATGTGTTCACACATAATTTCATGTCTTGATTTGATCTTGGGACCTTAGAAATATCAACAACAATTCACGTCGTGACATTGATTAAAAATTTGCATCCTACCTGATTTTTCTACTACAGTGCATCGCAACGCGCTCTTCATTTTTGGAACACCCTGCTCAGGTCTTTAGCGTAGGCACATTTCGCTCCATGTTTCCGTTTCTTCTTTTCTTCGCTCATTAAGCCCGTTTCATCACTTCAGCATTCATGCTCTTAACGTATAAAATAAACGTGAAACACATCAAAACGCTCATAAATCGAGATATAACTCACAAAATGCCAATTAGAAGGGCGGTAAATATTAATATATTCACCTCTTATCACATCTCAAACCTGACATTTGCTAGTCCTCGAGCAAAAACAAAAAGAAAAGAACTAATATTAATACTAATAACTAACTAACTAACTAAACCACTTTCGTAGGGATCACGGTTGCATTTAGCTTATACAACAAGCCTTTAAACCCCTAGGCAGTCCTAGTGGATTAGTTATAGTCTCGTGAGGGCTTACAACGACCGTTGGAGTTTGTGCTTAGAGCGCCAATCCGAATAATGTATTGTACATTAAATTTTATTATTTATTAATAAAATAACTATATTTTCATTTCAAACCTTATTAATGGTATGTCATTATGCATATTACATTATTATATATAAATATACTGAAAATAAAATCAACCTTAGAATACTGGGTGGTCCGACATTGGGATGGTATTGCTATTATAAACTATTCTTTAAGTAAATATTCGTAGTCGTTAATTTTGGAATACGATTGAATTTCTATAACCTAGAAGACTAGCACATGTTGTATATTGGAATTGGAGTTTCCAATGGTTTAACCTGATGTACCATGAGCTTTGAAAGCTCGTATGGACATATGGGTATTCGTTGAAGCGAATACTAAATGACTCATAGGTGATTCTTAATAGTTAGAAGTACACACCACTGTTAATAGGAATCTCCACGAGTCGAGTAGCATATGTGATCATTTGACTATATGATAACATTGATTTTGTGTGAGATCATCGACACTTAGATGCCATGTATATCAGAAACCTTTCATGGTCTAGCCTCTAGATGTTCATTCGGTGTGGACCGATGCACTCGTTAAAAAAAATGCGTATCAAAATAGGATCAGTCGTCCCTTATGTGTACGATAAGGGGTTTAGGTATCCATGTAAGTAAGTCACGACTCTTAAAACTTTGGCCAAAGTCTATCACCTAGAGTAGATCGCATATATCAGAAATGGTTTTTGATTAGTTGTAAAGAATCATGGACATGTCGACATAAGATGTGTGTCTCGAAAACCTAACAGTGTATTCTATATTTCCGTAGCACAACTCGGATAGCCTACGACAGAGGGATTGATAAACATATATGATGACCTCAAGTTGTATAGTTCATAAAGGTCGTTCGTGTTCTTTGCTAATTTGGAGGTGATCGAATTTCGTACATATATGCTAGGCTTATTTGACGAATGTGTCTGGACTTAGAGAGTCCCACAATATGAAGTGTACTCGTTGAGCACTTGGGTAGCTGATTATTTTTTATAATCAATAATATTCAATATTATAATTATCAACTAAGATAATTAAATGTTATTGGATAACATTGATTATTTACTTTGACCTAATTAGATTAATCCAAAATATACACAAGGACTTTGTTTTAATTTCATAAATATCTCTACCATTTGAGGATATTTTGATAATTACAAATATATAATTTTAGGTGTATTTGGCTTGATTTAATTGGATTAAATCAAAGTGGTAAACATTTAACTAATCCATTAATTAAACTTTGTCTTGATTTAATTGGATTAAATCAAAGTGATAAACAAAGGTGATTAGTCACACCTAATGATATATGTTTGGACAAATTAGATTAAGCCCACATAAAAATTGATTAGAAATTTTATTAATTAAAATTTGCCTAAATTTTGCTATAAATAGCAAGCTTGGGCAAAGGTTTTAATCAAGCTTAAGAAAGCTAAAACAAGCAAGAGAAATTAGCCTAAGTTAGAAAAGTGTTTAGAGAAGCTTTGGAAGATCTCTAAAATTTTCCAATAAGGAGAAATCAAGATTAGGTCTTGGAGTGAAGCTTGCTAGCATTGGAATCAAGATTGGATCTTGGAGTTAAGCTTGCTAATCCTCGGAAGTTCTCCAAATATTTCAACAATGAGAAGTAGACTAGATCTTTGTATCAAGCTTACTATGTAAGTTTGATTTTTTATAAGCTATGTTCTTCATTAGTGAAACATATAGTGATGAATTAGGCTAATTAATTGTGTTAGGATGCTTTGGAAGTATAAACACAATATGCTTGTAATTAGGTCAAAATATTTATGTTAGTCATAGACATAAAATTAGAGTTTGGAACTCTAGATAATAGTTTGGAGTTAAGGCTACCATTCTAAAATAACTTGACCACATTTGGGTGACTTATAATTGTTCATGAGTCATTTCATTGTGGGATTTTATTTTATTTTGTAATTTGATTTTAAAAAATGCATATATATATATTTGTTGTATAACATTGTGTGGTTGGTTTTGAAATTAAAATTATTTTGGGTGATTTTAATTTGTGTTTAAGGTCTTAGAAATTAATAAAAATAAATTAAAACAGTTTGATGGCTTGCTGCTTCAGCGCATCATGCATGTGCTGCGTTGCGTGGCCTGAGCGATACGTGTTTTCCGGGTTTTCTCCTGTTTTGATTTTTCCCTAAACACTCTAGTGGAATATGGTATTTCATTAAAATATTTTAAAAATACACCCATGCTAGATATTCACGGGTTAGATCTATTTCCACTACGCGGGGTACCGATCCGGCCCTAGGGGTTTCACATTCGCCCCAACAGTGACGACACCCACAAACATCATTCACATGCACATGCAATCACACAAAAATGGAAAAACAAATAAAAGAAACCAAATTTATAATCCTGCTAGTAAAACATGTAATAATGTCCTCAGAGAATGTCCAGTAACGAAGTCAGAGGAACCTTCAAAATGGGCACTACAACTTAAATCCAACTTCTTGACTAAACCATGTACATTAGATTCAAGGTGTATGTGTGTAAAAAGATCTTGTCACATCTCGATTTATAAGAAAGTCAACTCGGTGATTTCGTCTCAAAAATCAGTAGCTGATGCGTCTAACCAACCTAGATATTTAAAAAGATTGCTTTGACTGTCTCCTAGTGTGGTAAATTAACTTATTAGTCTGGAACATGACAGTATCCACAAGCTTGTTTTGATGGTAATGTGTAATATTCAGGATAATTTAATTAACTATATTTCTCCGCCAACCAATTTAATTTGAATTCTTTAAGATCAGATTTCAATTATGGCTACGCTCGCACTACAGGCATATTTCTATTCTGCAGGGAAATCCTTAAGATGAGATTGTGCGTTATTAAACTTAAGACCAAACCTAAAATTTATTTTTCAAGTTCAAATAAGTTTCCCAATTCAAACTTATGGTGTTCAAGCAACAAGAAGCATTAAACATAAAATTCAATAAAGAAGCCAATAAATCACACAAAATATAAGAAAAATCAATTATATAAAATTAAAGTACTTAGTTTCATCACAACCCTAGATTAAGAACTTAGTTACAGCATATGGGAGAGAGTTTTAAACAAATAACCAAAATTAAGCAGGGGATCATGAAAGAGAAGAAAATAATAAACTCTATTAAAGTCGGTAATTTTTTAAGTTTTTGATGTTGAACCTCGGTGATGTGCTTCCTTGATGTTCTTCGTTTTCTCTCAAAAGTCTCTTTGGAGACTTCACCACTATTTTTTTAGGGATTTGGACAGACTATTCTTTTATATGGAGCTCTGAGACTTTCCTGTTTAAGTTTCTGTAAATTTCATTAAAGTCTGGAAATTATGCATGCGTCACGATGAGCGTATCGCGACTTCGCAACTCGAGTGCCTGTTGTTTTGGCATCGCGATGCTCACAAGGTCACGTTGCGACACAGACTAAAAATTTACATTCTGTCTGATTTTTCTACTATGGAGCGTCGTGATGCGCTCTTAAACGTCACGACGCCCTGCTCAGCAAAATGCTCATAAATCTCGAGCTTAACTCACAAAATGTGAGTTAAAGGGGTGATAAATATTAATATATTCACCGCTTATCAATTTGGTATTTGATGTCTTATTTCAATCCAGTTTGGTTAACCTGAATTTCGATTAACCGAATTCAAATTAAATTTATGGGTTACATTACACAGTGAACCGAAGAGACTTCGGTCAGACGAACAATGAAATATTAATTCTGCCAAGTTCAGTCGATCCAACTCCAAAGTTCGTTCGATCCAACTTCCAGAGAACTTTATGGAAAATATATAATTTTGGAAAGTTCTCGTCTTCCACTACGTATTCCGATATTGGTATCTGATATCGGCATATTATTAAAGATAAATATTGACTAATGAGCCGGTATTTGATAAATATTTCTTGATCCGAACCAATTTTAAAAAATAAAATAAAAATAGATTTTTTCCTACCACAATCCGCCACTCTCCAACAGAAAGAGGTAAATTTGTTCAATGAAACTTTGACATCAAGAGAGTAATGGATTACTATGAAATTTTTTAGGAAGAATTGTTTCTCCTTGTAAGTGGGGGAAGAATGTTGATAGAAATTATTTCCGTATTATTACTATAATTGATAAATTTTTAAATTCTACTATAATCTATATATGTTGCCAAATGTGATAGATATGATAAGGTGTTTTAATAGTTCAACCCGTCTAAAGTGTTACCTACTTAAGAATCGTCCAATCGTCATCTTTTATCACTCAAAGGACGGGTTGACAAGTCAAACATATAAAATTTTATCTATTATATAAAGAGACATAACCTAAAATACTCAAAATACTCAAATGTCGCCAATATCAGAGTAAACATCTATTTCACAAATCCTCAAATGATCATTCAAATGTCGCTTAGATGACGCCTTCAATAACATAAACTCTAGCCCTCTTATTATAATGTCAAAAAAATTATAATATAATATGTTGACAGGTGATTTTCATCCCAGGGGCAGTTTCGAGATAACCCTCCCGAGACATTCCTTTTTCAGCCTTAAATAAGTTTGGTTATGGGAGACCAAAAGCAAATTTGGCAAAAGACAAGACAAACACAAAAAATTGACAAAGAGTGTTTAACGTGGTTCGGCGAAGCTAATCCGGCCTACGTCCACAGGCACAAAGTAGATGTGGTTATTTTACTACCAAAACAAGCTGGACCGACCTGCATGAGGACAGGTCTAATAGTAACCGAGTTGTTGGTTGTTCTTTGTGTTTCTTACAAGTAGTAATTAAATGAAAGATTTTCCAACCCTTACAAATGAGATCACCCTCCCCTTATATACTAATGGATATACAATATTGTTCCCGTATATTTGTGACGTCAACATTGCAGGTCTTCGGGTTTCAGGTGATTTGACAAGTTCTCTTCCCTAATCTGCCATCGCCGAAAGCAAAGCCTACCCTCTGATTTCTCGTCACATCACGCCATAAAAATGCATTATCACGTATTTTCATTAATGATGACAGCCTGTTGGATTTCGAATGTGAAATTTGATTTTGGAGGGAAAAAATCCAACTACTTTGATCCCACGTCGGTCTTCAAGAGGTCGGCCAAGTGACCTGTCGAGCTTTCCAAACTGTTCCCGTCATGACCCGAAATATCTGAACTCATCAGCCTGTTGTCGGCCCATGAAATCTGCGCCAGATCCGAGGAAGGGGTGTCAGATTCTCGTACAGCCTGAGCACTGACCTATACATCTGGCCGTCTGACTCTCCAAAAATGGAAGTTCTTTTTTCCCCTATTGGACTGTTTGGATGTCTTAGTTGTAGAGATCCCCATCAACATCTGTCCTCTAGTTCTTGGGTCTAACGAGTGTGCGAGTTGGTGTCGAGAACTATAAAAATAAGAAGTGTGTAGATCAGCCGTCAAATGGCTGGCCTTAGGAATCATGTAGAAAAACTGCTCTAGTGTCAACTCATGTCATCCTCAATATCTTTATATGATCCGTCCTTAAGCCGAAATCAGGCACTCAGTGGGACGTAACCCGACCCCGAGGTTGGAGAGACCAGTAGCCTCGGTGGAACGAGTCTAGCCTCGAGCTGGTGAAGCAAAGCATCGGCGGAACAAATCCAGCCCCGAGCTGGTGGAACAGTACAGACTCGGCGGAACGAATCCAGCCCCGAGTTCGTGGAGCAATACAGACTCGGCGAAATGAATCCAGCCCCAAGCTGGTGGAGTAAAGCATCGCGGAACGAATCCAGCCCCGAACTGGTGGAACAATACAGACTCGATGGAACGAATCTAGCCCCGAGCTGGTGGAACAAAACAAACTCGGCGGAACGAATCCAGCCCCGAGCTGGTGGAACATTACAAACTCGGCGGAACGAATCCAGCCCCGAGCTGGTGGAACAATACAGACTCGGTGGAACGAATCCAGCCTGAGCTGGTGGAACAATACAGACTCGGCGGAATGAATCCAGCCCCGAGCTGGTGGAACAATAAAGACTCGGCAGAACGAATCCAGCCCCGAGCTGGTGGAACATTTGAGACTTAAACGAGGGAATATTTTCAACCTCTGAGGCTCTGCGGATCCCGGCGTGGGCGTCCCCTTGCCGGGCATCGACGAAAAACAAAAATAAAGCAGCGTCATGCCTGGTGCCTCCCAAAACACAATTCTGAATCTTACAACTCAGTGTCCCAGCTAGCCGGGCTACGGATCGGTGAGCGGCCGAGACCCTGAGGGCAGAAACCTCCTCATGCTGGGCGGCTCTGGAGCCTGCAAGCATTATGAGGGTAGAAACCTCCCCATTCCATGCTTCCCATGATCCGAGGCGGTTAGACAGATACCCCACGGGGGAAGAAAACACCTTGTGTGCGCCATCCCTTAGGTGGATCTCAACGGGACTCACCAGCCAACTCGTAGGGGAAGAAACCTCAATGGGTCCGGTTTACCCGGGACCACAATGGTGATGGTGGCCATTGTTAGTCTCCAAGACATGCCACAAGCTCACTAAGCATGATTAAAGTGCAAATAATCAAAAAGTTTACGGAAAAAACTTACAATGATTTGGATGATTTCAAGACTTTTTCTTTGATTTAATGGAAGCTTCAAGCTTTCTTTGAGTGTTTCCAACACTTGGGTGAGTTTCCCTATCACATTGATTCACTCCTTTAAGTGCTAGTTTGAACACATTTTGAAATAAAATTTTGTCCTCCAAGAACAAGGGTATTTGGCAATGGTGAGAGAGAATAAGGAATAGTGGTTTTCAATTTTGATTTCTAAAATCAATTACCAAAAACAAATCCAAAAGTTGCATTTATATTTTCCAAAAAAGTATAGTGTGTTGGACAAGTAAGTTTTAAAAGCTTCCAACCACTTCCATCAATCAAGTGACTTGTTGATGTAAGTTGGTGGGCCCCACTTTAAATTCCAAATTTAAGTCGGACAATCCAACACGCAACTTTGCTCGGGCCCGAGTTTGTTTAATTCCGAATTAAACGAATTTTCCGTTGCGACTTAGTTAAATCCAATTTAATTAGATAATAATGCCTCGCAGAATTATTACGGAAGTCGCTCGCGAATTAATTCCAAATTAATTTGTTCGCTTGAATTAAAATCCAATTTTAATTTTGCGTTGAAATCTAATTTCAATTAATATATCTAATATATTATTTTAGCCCAATTAAATAGTAAAATCTCATTTTACTATTAAATTTACTTTACCGATTAATTCTAAATTAATCACGTTATCTCTTCTCGACGAATTTATTCCCAGATAAATTCTCGACGCAATTAATCCCAGATTAATTCTTTCTCATTTAATTAATCCCAGATTAATTTATTGCCGTAATTAATCCCAGATTAATTTTCTCTCTCATAATTAATCCCAGATTAAATTTCTGTTCGAGTCAAATCTCAACGGTGAATCTTCGGGAAGCGACCCAAGAGATCCCTGGATATGTTGGTAGTAAATACGGTTATCGGACTATCCGAATACGTGCATACTGACCGGCGTAAACACACACGTATAACGCAAGCGCACATATCGTTCAAGTAGTATAAAAAATATCGATCTCACGAGGACTTAATACCTAAGCTATTAATTTTATGAGGTCAAATGATTACTAGTATCTAACAGGTTGTTTGATTGATTTGACAAGGTGACAATTCTAAATTTAAAAACAAGTAAATAAAAATTGTTCGAAAGTAGATTTTAAGAAAATTAAATATTAAAAACTATCTAGGGTTGTGATTTCTTCCAATATCATTGTGTAAAGATGAAGTGGTTATTTTATAGTTGGGTAATATATTGATTTATTAACCTGGAACACTAAATTATGTGAAATCCTCTGTCGATGGTAAGACACAAATACCCAGTTTAACCCAATTGAACCATATGTCTATGTCAACCAAATTGTCTGGATTCATTAAGTTTAAGTTCCAATTATGGCTACCCCCGCCCGACATGTATATGTCTATCCTGTTAGGAAATCTATTAAAGGGTTATCTATCCTCAAGGAAGATCGTGGGCTATTGAGTCTAAGGTCTTAAACTTAAAATCCTTATGTCTAGTTCATTTTAAGTTTACCTAGTCAATTTTATTAGTGGCCAGTTAATAAAAAGCATTAAGATTAAGACTCAATAAATAAATCTTTATATTACCCAAGCTATAATCTAACCCTTATAAACCGGTGATATTGAAATTCATCACAACCCTAGATAACTAACTTAGTTATGACACATAGCTAGGGCTAGTAAAAACTTAAAAGTAAAAGCCATAAAGTAAAAATGCGAAAAAGTAAATGCGGTAAAGTAAATACTGAAAAGTAAATTACAATAAAATAAAATGCTAAGGTAAAAGGAATTACTTTTACTATTTACTATTTTAGATATCTCCCATAAAATAATATATAAACTTATGATAACATTACCAACCAGCCATATAGGCGGTAACCTGATTAATTCAAATTAAGTCCGACCAGCCATAAAGGCGGTATGATTTGTCCATGAACCTGCCATATAGGCGGTAAGAAAATTTAATTGCCAACCAGCCATATAGGCGGTATCCTTGATTAGTCAGGTTTAAACCAGTTTAAAATGAATTACCAACCGACCAATATGTCGGTATCCTTTTTAATTCAAATTTTAAATAGTGAATATATTATTTTTAAGGGAGATTAATCTAAATAGCAATAGTAAAAGAATTATCTTTCACCCTAGCAGAGGGAAGTTACCTCCTCATGGTTGAATAGTAAACACTGTAAAAATAAAGAAAGTAAATTACTATTATTACAAAAAGTAATTAAAATTTAATTACAAAATTGAAATTAAAAGACACTAGAGAGAAGACTCCCTATTTACATCAAAGAAATGAGAGAGAATGGTACAATTGAAACTGAAATCTCGAGCTCAATTTATAGACATCGGTAGGCCACGGGTGTCGCGACGCCAAAGCCTTTTGCGTCGCGACGCTAGAACAGTTCACTTAGTCCACGCGTTTTGACTTTGACTGTGGACGCGGATTTCATCGGCCCAATAAGAATTCAACACGTGGCACGCGGTAATATTCGGTTCAATGAGAGGATGACACATGGGGGAAGAAGATTCGCCGATGATTCGGTCAAATGAAAATATGACACGTGTCACGCGGAGTGTCGGCACCATAGGATTATGACACGTGTCCTGGTGCATGTTAGCGGATCCTCTGTGATAGTGACACGTGGCACGACGCACATTAACAAAGTCAACTTTTCAGATTATGACACGTGGAATCGGCGCACGTTACCAAGGGACCGGTGCACGTTAGGTGTCGCGACGCCTAAGGCATGCGCGTCGCGACGCGAACAAATTACCAAAATTCCATTTTTCCAATTTTCACTGTTTTGGTCCAAATCACCTCCAGAATGTCCTGAAACTTTATTTATCTACAAAATAACACAAAACACATCAAAATATTCACAGAAACCAAGAAACTATACAAAATATTAGGTTAAATGAGTGGGAAATAATGATAGATTTATAACTCATCACATACCCAGTATCACGTCCTTACCGATTTACAAGACATGGTTGGCTTCTAGCAAAGCACCGTGCCTACCCAATTCTCCAGAAATATTCTGTAAACGAATATGTAATCTTTGTCAGGCGTAGTATACGTAGTATTGCGTATTACGATCTATATCTAATGTCAAATGCTAGGCCCAGGGCTGGAATTGTGTCTGCCCCGTATGAAGCATATATCGGATCACAAGCAACTAGTCTATTTAATTGGATAATCATAACCTTGTCCTATTATCCCGATAGCTACAGCATTTAAGAGAGTATCAGTTCTGTATCCTTGTGTTATCATCATCTACATATGACTGAAGTGATACTTCCATCTTGACATCACACCCAATACACTACGATTCTCAGTATACCCAGAAGAGGCGTACACAGAACCTGTTAAAGCCTCGGACGACCAAAACCAAAGTATACTGATTGTCACAAGTATTAGCGATGGAAGTCTCAAGTTAAGACTAAATACACCTACCCTGATACGGATTCCCATAGACACATAATCACACTACCAATGGGATTCCGAAGGGTCTATCCAGAGCGAAACTGTTTCCGTACCATCGGTAAACACAACCTCCTATTACACTTGCATAAGTATCCATTACTTAAACATATGAGAACTATACCGTTATGCTTCCATAACACGCACAAGTTTAATACTAGTCTATTCCGCATTATCGATGTCCAGTCTCGATAATACTACGACTATGGATATTTAATGATTAAAACTTAGTGGATTAATATTGTCTCATATCTTATTAATCTGGTACTAATCATATGGATTTCTATCATTTATATATCTCGGTAATCCAATTACAAATGAAAAAGAGCAGTTTCCTTTGTCACACAGTTAATTTGTACAACAACATATTATTATGTACAAATACTGATCTATGGGTCATAATTGTCCAATAATCTCCCACTTGGCCTATAGCCAATCACTCAAGTGTCCTACACCTAAACTATGTACGGGTCGCTCAAACTTCTACTGAGAAACAACTTTCTTCAGCGGATTTGCAATGTTATCATCTGATGCGATTTATTTGATCATCATATTGCCACGATGTATGATCTCACGAATCAGATGAAATAGTCGAAGTACATACTTGGATCATTGATGAGACCGCGGTTCTTTAGCCTGCGCTGTAGCCTAGCTCAGCTGCTAACAGAACTACTTCTAATCCAATTAGAAATTTTGTAGATCCAAAATGCTTCTTTTGCTGCCTCAGCTGTAGCAATGTTCCGCTTTTATTGTTTATTCGGCAACAATATCTTTCTTGGAAGATTTCCAGCTCACTGTTCCGTTATTCAAACTATATACGTATCCTTATTGTGACTTACAGTCGTCTTTGTCGGTTTGGAAACTTGCAGCGGTGAACCCAGTCACTTCAAGTTCTCATTCTCATCATCATCTTATAGGACAATCATTGTTAGTGCGCTCCCACTAACCTCCTTATATACAAAAAAATCATTATCGTTTTGAATGAAGTCATATACCATTATGATATCATCAAAAAGTTGGTTCCAAGAACACAATGCTTGCTTCAATCCATAAATGGATCGATTGAACTTACAAACCTTGTTTGCATGTTCCGGCACGACAAAATCGTCAGGATGTTGTAAACATCCTCCTAAAGGTTTCCGTTTAAGGAAAGCGATTTTGACGTTCAACTACCATATTTCATAAAATAAATATGCAGCATTAGCAAGCATTATCCGAATGGATTTAATCATGGTAACGGATAAATGATTTTGTCGTAATCGACACTATGTTGATGACGATACCCTTTCACTACAAGCCTAGCTTTTTACGTTTGTATGTTGCCATATTCAGGAATGAGAAATCTGGTTTCTTTCCTGTTCATATCTAATATGAAATCTGTCGAACAGATTTTCTTGGAACCTTATTCAAAATAAGTATTGCACTGTTTAATGTTTATTCCTTGAAGGAAATTGGTAGCTCAGAGCGACTCATCATTAACTTTATCATGTCCAACAAAATTCGGTTTCTCAGTTTGGACACACCGCTCAATTAAGGTGTTCCGGGAGGAGTCCACTGTGAAAGAATACTATACTCTTTCAGGTAATCGAGAAACTTATTGCTTAAGTATATTCCACCATGGTCTAACCATGACGGTTTAATACTTTAGCCGGTCTTTCTGTCTACTTCGTGTTGAAACTCTTTGAATTACTCAAAAGTTTCTGATTTGTGTTTCATTTGAAACACATAACCGTAACACGATACTACATCCGTAAAGGTTGCAAAGTATTCATATCCTCTTCTAGCCCAGCTATATATGTGCCCACTTACGTCACTATGAACGAGGGCTAACAGATCGGTGGCACTTACACTTTTACCAAGTAAAAGGTATTTTAGGCATTTTGCCTAATAAACTAGATTCGTAGACATCATTTGAATTAGAATCAAATCTGTCCTAGTATCCAATCTTCGAAAGTGTGGATATAAGAGTCTTGTTATTGTGTCCTAGACAACAATGCCACAAATAAGTCTCAACTGATTAATTCAGTTTGAGCTATTTGTTTGTCATTTACGTGTTTGAGATTTGTTTATATTCAAAATATAAATACTGTTATTCACATCCAATGTGTTTATCTCAATATCATCTTTATAAACAAAACACTTAGTGTTCTAGAATATAAAGGTATACTCGCAACGGGTTAAACTTAGATATAGAGATAATGTTTCTAGTCAAACTAGGTACATTTTAACAGTTTCCTTATTTAGGTACATGCCCAAAACGCAGTTCCAAAACTTAGGTTTCTACGGCCAAAACAGCGACTCTCGTCCCGTTTCCGACTCGCATGTCAATCTCATCTGAAGCCAGTCTCCTTTTTATCAGCAGATCCCGTACATCAGTATATATGTATGTACCATACCAGTATCAAAATCCAATTTTAAAACTAGTAGTGGTCATGTTTATAACAAACATACCTGAAGTCGGAGCCTTGCCCGCCTTCACTTCCTTCATATTTGCCTTGTCCATACGGCATTCACGCTTCCAGTGACCCCGTTTGCCACAGTTTAGGCAGATATCTTGGGATATGTCCTTTATCTTCCCAGAAGACTGTGATGATTTCGCATTTGCTCCTCTTTTTTCCATATCTCTAGAAGCCTTCGGCCAAGCCTTGACTCTGGGATGTCGAAGTAAGATGCGCCTTGCGCTTCTTGCCCCTTTTTGCAAGCTCTGACTGTGTCTCCTTGAGCATAGCCATTAACTCTCCAAGAGTTTTGTCTTGCTATTAGTACTTCTAAGATCTAAGATTAGATCTACGAAGATCCTTCAATTTCAACATCATACTATGAGGATCCAATCCTTTGTTATGACGATGAAATTAAGGAATCATTGCAGCAAGCATGACAGATTGAGCACTAAATTTATCATCACAATGAGTCTTTCAAAACTCATGCTCTATTATTTGCTCAACTCCAGGCTTAGGCCCGAGAGGTCGCTCTATCAAATAGAGTAACTTCTCAACTCCCAGGACTATCCTGAGATTTATTTTCCCATTCTAGAAAATTATGCCGTTAAAGACATTTTCACCTAGGATTATGTTCTTTGACGCTAATCTTTCCAGTTATCTTGATTGCTATAGTCCAACTATCCAATCAACATTTCAGGTACAATCTAATGTAATGATTACTATAGTCTAACTATATAATTAACTACAATTTGGTTGGTTAAATTCAAATATATTGATTACTATAATCCAATTATATAATCAACTATAAATGAAGTAGTTTGAATACAGTCCAACTGTTCAATTAAAACAACAATTGAATATTAGTCCAACTAATATATTTATAAATAATTAATGACGAAAAATGAAATGAGCGCGTATTGGCGAGTATCTAAACGAAATTGCAAATTTAATACTTGCCTCCCACTTTTTTTCGGCGAGCCTCTAACCCTCTGTGGAGTACTCGGGAACCTAGTTTCCTAGTGGGCTAGGATCCCGTTAAATAACACACAACCTTGACTTTGGCCAACAAATTGTATGAATTTAACTAGGTAGATCTCTAAGATCAATTGGATCTCATCCAATTCCTAGATCTAGTAGATGGACCTCCAAGTCTGAAACATATATCCAATATATGCCAATATATCCGATATATTCCCTAACCTTTTTCCTCTGAATCAAATAAGCCTTGGCTTTGGCTCAACAAGCTTAATGAAACCAGTTAAGCGTGACCCATTGACAGTGGGAAAGCTTCGTAATCGAGGTCGATGAACCAGAAGTGACCTTGACTTTGGCCAACAAATCACAACTTGCCCAAGACGTATGATATGGAACAAAGCTTTTGTGATTCAAACACATCCGCGATGGACAAGGGTCTTGACTTTGGCCAACAAACCAATGCCAATCTTGGATCTTGAGAGAGAATCACTCAATGGAAGGAAAAACACGTAATATAAAATGAGGGTTTTTTTCTCGATTTGGCAACCAATTTATTATCTTTTATTAGGTCTCATCATACACCCTTAAGAATGCATTCTAAAATCATAATAAGACGCGATAAAATTAATAATGATATGCGGATGGATATACAACAAACTTGTTCCTAGAACAAATCTCTCACTTTCCTCTCTCTCGCTAGCACTATTCATATTTCTACCCAATTACATAATACTTCTACAGAAACCTCATTTGTATTGAGGGGAATTGGTGAGAGAGAAATACAATGAGAAAAGAAGTAATAGGCTGGACACGCAGGTCCAATTAAATAAATTCTAAATTTATTACAACAATTTCGAAAATTGCCCTCACCCTTCTAATATCCATCCGATATACATTATTCATACATACATCCAAGTATTCACACATAGCATGTTATAAATCAATCTAATCCAATAATTAATCTTTAATTAATGACCATCCAATGTTCAAACAACGATTTGATTCGTGCGAGTCCAACTCGTTTAAGAATAAATAGTCAAAATACGTATTCTTGAATTATATCGAACTATAATTTTAAATCCAATTTAAATTATATTCAATACTAATTCACATATAATTCCAAATTAAATTATTACACTTTTAATTGTCCCTTTTAGACTTGGATTCCAAATCCAATCTTTATAGGTCTCAAATGCCCAATTAGTATCCGACAATATTCAATTAAAGTCCAATGGGCTTTTAATTAATTCATTAGGCATGGGCTTTGGCAATTATGGGTCAAACCCAAGATGCCAAGGCCCAATTAGGAATCACTCTATGCCAAAAATCAATTTAGGCCCATTAGGCCCAATTAAATTATTTAAAGGCCCAATTGTCATATTTGAACTTTATGGAAATGGTTTTAGGCCCAATTGGATCCAACCAATTATCCTAAACCAAACTTGGCCCAACCAAGCCCATTAAGCCCAATTACAACAAATTAAATTAAATCATTATTCCAAATTACAAATTAATTCAATTCAAGTGTAATTACCATAATTAATTAATTAATCTAATACTTCCAAAACACTAATTAATTCAATTAATCATGCTCTACATTTTCAGCATCTCGGCGTTCCAAGGCTTCTTGAGCCGGGTACTGTCCAATTGCTCCAAACGATAGGTACCTGGCTTTACTATCTCCATCACTCTGTATGACCCTTCCAATTTGGCGCCCAATGAACCTTCCTCGGGTCTTCGGGTATTCAATGTGACCCTCCTCAATACCAAATCTCCAAGGAGGAAGGACTGAACCTGAACTTTTTTATCGTAAAAACAAGCCATTCTCTGTTGAAAGACAACCGCTCTCTCATAGTCGAATTCTTTGTTTTCTTCGTCCAGATCAAGATGATTTCTGACGAGCTTATTATTCTGCTCGGCCTCAAAATGCCGTACCCTGTGGGTGATCATCCCAATCTCTACCGGAATTACTACTTTACAACCATAAGCCAAAGAAAATGGGTTTCCTCAGTGGAGTCTTTTTAGGTTGTTCGGTGCACCCATAACACTTCTGGTAACTCTTCGACCCACAGACCTTTACAAGATCCAAGTCGGGCCTTCAGATTTTCCTTGATTGTTTTGTTTGTAGCCTCGACCTGCCCGTTAGATTTGGGATGAGCAGATGAAGTAAATCTTAAGGAAATTTGGAGGTCTTCATAGAGCTTTCTGAAACCCTTGCTTTCGAACTGTTTCGCATTATCAGTGATGATGGCACAGGGAATTCTGAACCGACAGATGATACTATTCATTACAAAATATGTTGCCCTCTTCTCTGTGATTGCAGATAGAGGTTCGGCCTCTACCCACTTGGTGAAATAATTGTAGGACACAGAAATCGGTGACGCTGTTCTAGGCTCGCGGCCTAGTTGGGAGTACGGAATAGCCCGCATGGGAACTAAACCGGAGAAATAACATGGAGTCGCCACCCGATGTGAAATGGGAAAATATGATTTAGGTCCGCACTCACCCCTCGCAAGGGAAGACCTCAAACTGTTGGGTTCGAAATGGTCTCTTACTTATGTCACTTGTAATGATATGATTTGTGCAATAAACTAACCGAATCTACTCAGCATGTATCCTTAAAGGTAACTTAGATCTAGTCTGCATTCATCAAAATAAATCCTATGACTAAGTTTGCATGTTTTAAAAATAAGTCATTATAACGTCAAGCATATAATATCACCCAACGAGCATGTCGAATCATCAAACACAAAGAACAAATAAATAACTACTCAAACAAAAAGTAAACTAAATTCCTAATGCAAAAACAAAGTATTAAATCATGCATAAAGAAATAATATAGTCATACTTAAAAATAAACAATATTCTATACTAAATCATGCTTAGATAAATAAATAACATACTAGATTAAATCATGCTAAATAAATAAATAATCTACTAACTACATCATGCTCAAATACAAGATTGGATGAAACAAAATACGTGTGTCTCTTAAGTAGTACGTGGCATTGTATCCCGAGTGCAAACCGCAATACCATCCATTCGGAATCGGCTACGGAATTTACGTCCGCGTTTCCATCCGATATACCATAAAAGAGAACACGCATTCCGTTCACATCATGCATCAATCCATAACATTCATACGAAATAAAGTATTAAAATAAATAAAAATGAAAGATAATAAATAAAAAGGTGCCCTCAGG
This sequence comes from Zanthoxylum bungeanum, assembly GCA_019454045.1. Taxonomy (NCBI): domain Eukaryota; kingdom Viridiplantae; phylum Streptophyta; class Magnoliopsida; order Sapindales; family Rutaceae; genus Zanthoxylum; species Zanthoxylum bungeanum. The sequence goes on from SKCR01010108.1 coordinate 286,513, forward strand.
TCTAACCTATTTTGTCGTCTCTCGAAAGCGCGTTACACGGCCGTCAGAAGGGTTGATGCTCCGCAACTCTTCCGGTTCACTAATCCAACATTTTTCCTCGATGTTTCACTGTTTGGACTGCTGTTTTCACTCCGTTTCGCTGTTATTTTCGCTGTATTTTCTGGTCACTATTTTAAGGCAATGCGGGGATATTTTGGTTTGCGGGTTGCGGTTTTATGGGGCAGTATTTAGGTGAAGTTTTGGGTTAATTCAGAGACTGTTTTGCAGGTTTTAACTGCAGTTTTTCAGTGTAGTTTAAGGGTAGTGCAGGGGGCTTTCACGGTAATTGGCTGGGTAGTTTATGTGAGTGGGTAATGGCGTGGCAGTGTGTGGTCAATAGGGGGTTATGTGTTGATGCGTGAAGGCTAGGTGGCTTATGTTAAGGGGCAGTGGCTGATGCGTTGAGTTGAAGTGGATGCGTGAAGGGTAGTGGTTGTTTGCGTTAGTGGGTAATGGAAGCTATGTGGTTATGCGTGAAGGGGGCTGGTGTGAGGACCTTATACGTGAATGGAGGGTGCAGGTGTGAGAGCTTTATGTGTGAGTGGAGGGCTTGTGATGCGGCAATTGAGGGCTAATTTCAGAGTGTTTTGAACGGCAATGGGCAAATGTTTTATTCTTTGTGTTTTCGTGAGAATGAGCTAGGGTTTGATGTGTTGGTGAAGGCTTTTTTTATAGGCAAAAGGGTTGGGGTTTACCTTGTTTCAAAAGGGAAAGTATTTGTGTAATTATTGGAGATATTTTTAATTAGTGTGTGATAAGGAAAAATCTTTTAATTGGGGAAGTGATTTGATTTAATTTGATTTCTTCTCTTTTAGTTAGGGATATGATTTGATTTAATTAGGAATGGGATCCATGGGATTTCTTTAATTTAGGAAGGGGATCTGGATTGATTTATGCTTGTGTTTAATGTGTGTTTTGGTTAATTTGGAAGGCTATGGGCGTGTACCTTAGGGTTTTGGGCGTGTGGGCTTGGTCCATTTGGTAGGCTTGGTGAGTGGCTTAGTGGTGTGCGGGCTAAGGATGTGTTTTACGGGGTTTGGGCTAAGGATGTGTTTTGAAACAGAGGTCCAACAAGCGAACCCGAAGCTAATCCATCAAATAAAATCCAACACAAATATCAATTCTTGACTCTTCCCTTCCGACGTCCGTTTTCCCCGGCTTTCATAATTAAAGAGGTAGTGTCTCTATGCGAGACTCATCATCGAGACTTATATGCAAAAATACAGTGCCCACAGTCGCCCCCACTTTGATGTGACTTGTGCAGTGGGGTACAATGACAATCCTATCAAAGTTTATGCAATGCATTTTTACTTACCTGGCTCGCCAGCTGCCACTTGACTTGCTTGTTGCTTTGAGTTGAGTTGATTTTGTTGCGCCATACCTGGCGTGCTAAACCTCATACCCAAGGTGTCGCGGTTGCGTCTCCATACCTAGAGTGTCGCAGTAGTGTCTCCATACTCGGAGTGTCGTACCTGGCATCCTAAACCCCTATACCCGAGGTGTCGCGGTTGCGTCTCCAAACCCAGAGTGTCGTAGTAGTGTCTCCATACACGGAGTGTCGTACCTGGTTGCTAAACCTCATACCCGAGGTATCGCGGTTGCGTCTCCATACCCAGAGTGTCGCAGTAGTGTCTTCATACCCGGAGAGCCGTACCTGGCATGCTAAACCCCATACCCGAGGTGTCGCGGTTACGTCTCCATTCCCAGAGTGTCGCAGTAATATGTCTATACCCAGAGTGTCGTACCTGGCATGCTAAACCCCATACCCGAGGCGTCGCTGTAATATCTCCATACCCGGAGTGTCGTACCTGGCATGCTAAACCTCATACCCGAGGCGTTTCTGTAATATCTCCATACCCGGATTGTCGTACCTGGGATACTAAACCCCATACCCGAGGCGTCGCTGTAATATCTACATACCCGGAGTGCCGTACCTGGCAAAACTAATACCGATGTTGATGCGTCTCCATAACCGGAGTGTCGTACCTGGCAAAACTGATACTGATGTGATGTGTCTCCATACCCGGAGTGCCATACATGGCAAGACTGATACTGATGCTAATGTGGGCCTCACCCACAGAGTGTCATACCCGGCAATACTGATACTGATGACGTGGGTCTCAACCCTGGGAATCGTCCCCAAAACTGATACTAACATCATGATGGTTTATACTGTACTGCCTCTCATGAGATAATCCTGATAGCTAAGCATATTTTCGTCCTCAACGGATGCTTCGCGTCGAAACCAGAGAACCTTCAAAGTACTTAATACACTCAGCTCCGATCATCTGAATGAGTGATCTGAACTAGACTCCTAGTGTGTGTATGCCAAGGCTCTTTCGCAGCTTAATCCTTAAATAAGCCAACTCGATGATTTTGTCTCAGAGAATCGGATCGGTGGGTCTAACCAACCTAGATGTCTTGATCACACTCTGTGATTACTTCGTCATACTCAACATGATATGGTATTCTTCTTTTTTCTCTTGTCTCTTTCTTTTCATTCTTTTTTAACTTTCTTTTTTTTTTCTTTTTTTTCTTTCTTTCTCTTTTTTTCGACACACCTACCCTTTAAGGTAGCATTTCTCCTCATGGTGGTCCTAATACTCGTCCATGGGTAGCTTCACGCTTATCGATTATAGGTGGTCTATTTTTTCTTTTTCTTTTCAGAGACTTCTTCTTTGTTTCCAACCATATCATATATCGTAGCATAAGTAAACCAGGATGGACATCTAGGCAAATGGTCATTCGCTGATCCGCCATCTCTTCAACTAGTCATCTCGCCGACCATTAATCCTTCTACTGCTAAGATTCTGTAATCAAGTGCTCGCGAGTCTAGGTGAGATCAATCACTCAGAATACCGGTTGTGAGCACATCTCGCACTCATCTTTTCTAAGGTTTTAGCCTGCAGCAAACAATTTCATCATCGGACATCTGCCTAACCATCAAGGACTTCTCTCTCTCTCTCTTCTTTTTTGTTTGTTTTTTTTTCACACTCCACTGGAATTCTTCAACCGCTAATAATGTGGGCTTCACCCCATGGGATTCATTTTCGAAAATTGCTGGTAGCGCGGGCCTCAACCCTGAGGGTCATCCCCGAAACTGATACTGATGCGGGTCTTAACCCTGGGGATCCATTTCTGAAAACTGTTGATATTGTTTTTTTGCTCTCAGCTTGCTTGTATTTTGCCGTTTTTCCTTCTTTTCTTCGAGACGTGGGAACACAAAAAAAGAACAGAATAAAAATGCGTGCAAGCGATGTGTATGTATGCATGTGTGGAGGTACTCTTTGTTCATGATGGTTTAGACCTTCATTGTGCTCCTTGGCACCATGTGCCTACGCATGTCTCTGATCGCCCCTAGGTCTGTTTATAGTTTCCTCCTGTCGGTTCTCTTCTGGTGATTGTGTATTTCTCTTTTGTCTGAAACCTGCAAACACATAACAAACACAAAAATTGCAAGTACGTTACGTGTATGCATGCATGCATGAATGAATTTCCTATTCCGTTGGGTTAGGTCTTCTGCCAGTGACTGATCGGTCTTCTTTTCCTCAGGCAAAATACTGCTTCAATCTATCCACGTTGATCAGCTCGGTGAACTCGTTCCCTTCCAAGTCTGATAGTCTCACTGCCTCGTTTCTCATTACTTTCTGGACTATGTAGGGTCATTCCTAATTGGGTCTGAACTTTCCTCTCAGGTCTGTCGTCGACGGCTTCGACTGCTTAAGCACCAGATCACCCTTTCTGATTTTTGTAGGACGCACCTTCTGTTGGACAATTATGACCCATAGCATCACTATTTGTACAGATCATGGTGTTGTTGTATAAATTAACTGTGTGACAAAGGAAATTGTATTTTTATCATTTGTAATTAAATTACCAAGATATATAAATTATAAAAGGTCCTTATGATTAGTTTCGGATTGAGATGATATGAGACCTGTTGATTTAGAATTTATTAAATTGGACCTTCGTGTCCAGCCTATTACCTCTTGATTCTTTGTATTTCTCTTCTTACTTATTCCCATCAATGTAAATGAGGTTTCTTTAGAAGTGTTATGTAATCGGGTAGAAGTAATACTTGTGCTAGCGGGAGAGAGGAAAGGGAGAGATTTGTTCTAAGAACAATGTGTTAAGTATCAATCCGCATATCATTATTATTTCATTTATACGCGCCTTATTATGTTTTTAGAATGCATGTTTAAGGGTGTATGATGATGAGACCTTAACAAAGATAATTAATTGGTTGCCAATTACGCGAAAAACCCTCAACATATATTAAGCGTTTTTCCTTCCATTGAGTGATTCTTACTCAAGATCCAAGATTGGCACTGGTTAGTTGGCCAAAGTCAAGACCTTTGTCCATCGCGGATGTGTTTGAATCATGAAGGCTTTGTTCCATATCGGTGTCTTGTCCAAGTTGGGATTTGTTGGCCAAAGTCAAGATCACTTCTTGTCCATCGACATCGATTACGAAGCTTTCCAAGGTCAATGGGTTCCGCTTAACTGGGATCATTAAGTTTGTTGTGCCAAAGCTAAGGCTTAATTGATTCAGAGGAAAAAGGTTAAGGAATATATTGGATATATTGGCATATATAAGATATATGTTTCAGACTTGGATGTCCACCAACTGGATCTAGGAATTGGATGAGATCCAATTGATCTTAGAGATATACCTAGTTAATTATCATACAATTTGTTGGCCAAAGTCAAGATTGTGTGTTATTTAACGGGATCCTAGCCCACTAGGAAACAAGGTTTCCCGAGTACTCCACAGAGGGTTAGAGGCTCGCCGAAAAATAGTGGGAGGCAAGTATTAAATTTGCAATATTCGTTTAGTTACTTGCCAATACGCGCTCATTTCACATTTTTCGTCAAATAAACTAATATATTAGTTGGACTAATATTTAATCGTTGTTTTAATTAAACAGTTGGACTGTATTCAAACTACTTCAAATTATAGTTGATTATATAATTGGATTATAATAATCAATATATTTGAATTAACCTATTAAATTATAGTTGATTATATAGTTAGACTATAGTAATCATTATATTAAATAGTACCTAAAATCGTTGATTTGATAGTTAGACTATTGGAATCAAGATAACTGAAAGATTAGTGTTTAAAACATAATCCTGGGTGAAAATGTCATTAAACGACTTTAATTTTCAGATTGGGAATAAAATCTCAGGATAGTCCTTGAGACCGAGAAGTTACTTTTTTTGATAGAGTGACGTCTCGAGCCTAAGCCCGGAGTTGAGCAAATAATATAACATGATATTTGGAATATTCATGTGATGATAACTTTAGTGCTTAATATGTTATGCTTGCCGCAAAGACTCCTTAATTTCTTAATTAGAACTAAGGATTAGATCCTTATAGTATGATATTGAAATTGAAGGATCTTTATAGATCTATCCTTAGATCTTACAAGTACAAATTGCAATAGAAAACTCTTGGAAGTTAATGGCTATACTCAATGAGACAAATCCAGAGTTTGCAATAGGCCAAGAAGCGCAAGGCGCATCTTACTTCGAAATCCCAGAAGGCCAAGGCTTGGCCAAAGGCTTCTGAGGTGTGGAAAAGAGGCAAAGGCAAAATCATTATAATCTTCTCGGAAGACATAGGACACATCCCAAAATGTCTACCTAAACTGTGGCAAACGGGGTCACTAGATGTGTGACTACCGTATGGACAAGGCAGACATGAAGGAAGAGAAGAGAGGCAAGGCTCCGGCTTTAAATATGTTTGTTATAAACATGTTCACTACTAGTATTAAAATTGGATTTTAGATACTGGATGTGGTACGTAAATATACGTATTGGTGTGCAGAATCTACTGATAAGCAGGATACTGACTTCAGTTGAGATTTATCTGCGAGTCAGAAATGGGACGACAGTCGCTGTTTTAACCGTAAAAACCTAAGTTTAGGAACTACCCTTCGGGTATGTACTTAAATTAAGAAACTGTTAGAATGTAACTAGTTTGACTAGAAACATTATCTCTATATCATGGTTTAACCCGTTGCGGGTATACCTTTATATTCTAGAACACTAAAGTGTTTCATTTTATAAAGATGATACTGAGATAAGCACATTAGATGTGAATAACAGTATTTATATTTTAAATATAAATTAATCTCAAACATATGACATGACAAACAAATAGCTCAAATTGATTTGACCAGATGAGACTTGTTTGTGGCATTGTTGTCTGTGACACATTAAACAAGATTTGTATATCCACACTTTCGAAGAGTGGATACTAGGACGGATTTGATTCTATTCAAATAATGTCTACGAATCTAGTTTATTAGGCAAAGTGCCTGAAATACTTTTAATTGGTAAAAGTGCAATGCCACCGATCTGTTAGCCCTCGTTCATAGTGACGTAAGTGGGCCATGTCTAGCTAGGCTAGAAGTGGAAATGAATACTTTGTAACCTTTACGGATGTAGAATCGCGTTATGGTTATGTGTTTCTTTTGAAACACGAATCGGAAACTTTTGATAAATTCAAAGAGTTTCGACACGAAGTACAAAGACAGACCGGCTAAAGTATTAAAACCGTCACGGTTAGACCATGATGGAAAATACTTAAGCAATAAGTTTCTCAAAAACATGAAAGAGTATAGTATTATTTCAATAAGGACTCCTCCAGGAACACGTCAATTTGACGGTGTGTCCGAACAGAGAAACCAAATTTTATTGGACATGATAAGGTTAATCATGAGTCGCTCTGAGCTACCATTTCCTTCAAAGGATACGCATTAATCAGTGCAAAAATTATTTTGAATAAGGTTCCATAACAATCTGTTTGACAGAGTTCATATTAGATATGAACAGGAAAGAAACTACGTTTTATCATTCTTTAAGATTTGGGATGCTAGGCATATGTTTGGATGATACCAAACTAAAGCCCAAATTGGATAAGTGCCTAAGTTTTGGGTTATCCTAGGGAAACCAAAGTATAGTACTTATACAACTCACAAGAGAACAATGTAATTGTTGCTCACCATGCAGTTTTCCTAAAAGGAATACCTATATGCAGTGGTAAGTGGGAGGAAAGTAAAACTCGATGAAAATCGGAGTAATACTATTCCTGGCGTCGATTCCTATTGGAACACAAATAGTTCATCAGGGATGAAACTATACCAATAATCTTCGAATACACAAGAACCGCGCATGTTGGAGAGAGTCAGAAAAAAAACCTGGGGTATGGGTTTCTGATCTTACCTCATAAAAATGTCAATCTTATTGAGGAACACGAAATGACTACGTATGGGGAAGTGATACAAGGTATGGACTCCCTATTATTGCAAAATGCCATGATGTCCGAAATGGATTCCATGTATACCAACAAAGTTTGGACACTGGTTGTTGTACCGGAAGGCATTGTGCCTATTGGTACTATATAAGTCTTCAAGGAAGACATACATGGATGGCAACATACCTACGTACTAAGCTAGGCTTGTAGTGAAAAAGGTATCGTTATCAACATTGTATCGATTTCGACGAAACCTTTTACAAGTTGCCATGGTTAAATCCATTTTGATAATGCTTGCTTATGCTGCATGTTTCATTTATGAAATATGGCAACTGAACGTCAAAATTGTTTTCCTTAAACGGAAACCTTTTGGAGGATGTTTATAACATCCTGACGGTTTTGTCGTACCAAAACGAGAAAACAAGGTTTGCAAGTTATTCGATCATTTATGGATTGAAGCAAGCATTGCGTTCTTGGAATTATCGTTTTTATGTAATCATAATGGTGTATGATTTAATTTAGAACGAAAATGATTCTTGTGTATATAAGGAGGTTTGTGGGAGCGCACTGACAATGAATGTCCAAAGTAATGATGACATATCATTTCTTAGAAATGATATTCCCATAATACAATCGGTGAAAGCTTTGTTTTCATGAAAAATTCTTCGTAGAATTCTTGGGAGAAACAACCTTTATTCTAGGAATAAAGATCTACTGGGATAGATCTAAAGGTTGTTGATACTCTCCGAGAACTCGTACATTGAAATAAATGTACGCGACCTGGTGTCTCATACGCTTTGAGCATATGGAGTCACAATCAGGCCAATCCAAGTGATAGTCATTGGATTGATGTTAAGAATATCCTATAGTATCTTAGATGAACTAAGGATGCTTTCTTATACTATGGAGAATGAGAACTTGAAGTGACTAGTTTCACTGCTGCAAGTTTTCTAACCAATAAAAAAGACTATAAGTCGTAATAAAGGTACTATATAGTTTGAATAACGGAACAGTGAGCTGGAAATCTTCCAAGCAAGATACTGTTGCCGAATAAACAACAAAAGCGGAATATTGCTGCAGCTGAGGCAACAATATAAGCCTTTTGGATCAATAATAATCCTAATCAGATTAGGAGTAGTTCTGTTAGCAGCTGAGCTAGGCTACAGAACAGGCTAAAGAATTAATGGTCTCCTCAACGATCCAGATATATACTTCAAATATTCTTTTGATTCGTTCGGATCATACATCGTGGCGATGTGATGATGGAATAAATCGCATCAAATGATAACACCGTAAATCCACTGACGAAAGCAATTCCTCAGCAGAAGTTTGAGCGAACCATACATAGTTCGGGTGTAGGACAGTTGAGTGATTGACTATAGGCCAAGTGGGAGATTGTTGGACAATTATGACCCATAGCATCACTATTTGTATAGATCATGGTGTTGTTATACAAATTAACTGTGTGACTAAGGAAATTGCACTTTTATCATTTGTAATTAGATTACGAAGATATATAAATGATAAAAGGTCCTTATGATTAGTTTCAGATTGAGATGATATGAGACAGTATCAATCCACGAAGGTTTAATCATTAAATATCCCTAGTCATAGTATTATCGAGATTGGACATCGATAATGCGGAATAGACTAGTATTACACTTGTGCGCGTTGTGGGAGCATAACAGGATAGTTCTCATATATTTGGGTATTGGATACTCATGCAAGTGTGATAGGAGGTTATGTTTACCGATGGTACGGAAACATCTTCGCTCTAGATAGACCCATCGAAATTCCATTGGTAGTATGACTATGTGTCTATGGAAGTCCGAATCAGGGTAAGTGTATTTGGTCTTAACCTGAGACTTGCACCGCTAATACTTGCGACAATCAATATACTTTGGTTTTGGTCGTCCAGGGCTTTAACAGGTTCTGTGTACGCCTCTTCTGGGTATATTGAGAATCGTAGTGTATTGGGTGTGATGTCAAGATAGAAGTATCACTTCAGTCATAGTGGAGATAATGATCACGTAGGATACGGAATTGGTGCTCTTATGTACTGTAGTCATCGGGATAATAAGACTAGGTCATGATTATTCGATTATAGAGACTAGTTACCAGAGATCCAATATGTGCTTCTTACGGGGCAGACACAATTCCAGCCCTAGGCCTAGCACGTGACATCCGATGCTGGATCATAATACGCAATACTACGTATACTACGCCTGATAAAGATCATATATTCCTTTAAGAATATTTCTGGAGAATTGGGTAGGCACGGAGCTTTGCTAGAAGCCAACCAGGTCTTGTAAATCGGTAAAAGCGTAGTACTAGGTACGTGTTCGGATAGTCCGACGACCGAATTTACTGCCAACATATCTGGGGATCTCATGGGTCACTTCCCGAAGATTCACCGATGACATATGACTCACAATTTATTAATCTAGGATTAATTATTAGAGAGAGAAAATTAATCTATGATTAATTACGGAGATATTTTATCTGGGATAAAATATTATTTAAAGAAAGGGAACGATTAATTTGGAATTAATCGATAAAATAATATATTCAATATATTATACGAAATTAGATTTCGACGCGGAATTAAAATTAGATTTTAATTCGGGCGAAACGAGTTAATTTAGAATTAATTCGTTAGCGATGTAATAGTAATTTTGCTAGGCATAATTATTTAATTAAATTTGATTTAATTACGTCGCAACGGAAAATTCGTTAATTCGGTATTAGCGAACCCGAACCCGGGAGTGTTTGCGAGCCCACTCGCATTTTGAATCAAGTGCGGCCCACAAGTCACATCATTAGTCATTCAAGTGATGGATGTCTTGTCACTTTGAGTGATGTGATGTCTAGTCACTTTGAGTGATTGATGGTGGTGGTTGGAAGACTTTAAAAGTCTTGTACCTTTTTCGAAAAATTGTAATTGTTTTGGTATTTGAATTTTGGAAATTAAATAACCAAATACACAACACAAATTCTCTCTCTCATTTGCAACACTCACGGTTTTGGGAACACTTTTTTCCCTCCTCTCCCTCTCGGCTTTTGAAGCCAAATTTCTTCTCATTTTCTTACTTGGCCGAGACATAGAAGAAGAAACAAGGAAGATTTGTGGCAAATCTTTCCAATGCTAGCACATGAAGAGTCATCCAAGGTGATAGGGAAACAAAACCTTGGGCATGGAATGCACACCCAAGCTTGGAGCTTGGCCGAACACTTGGAGCACAAAATGGAGGCCATTGCCGAGAGCACCTTGGAGGAAAAGCTTGAAGATTTTGTTGTTCCTCACATCGCAAAAATCGATCTTTGTAAGTATGATTCCGCCATACTTCTTATGAGTATTCACATGATTTCTATGCTTAAATGATCTTGGGACTAACCTAGAAACCCAACATCTTCTTGTTGAATGCTCGAGCCAACCTCTTCTGATATATCTGCTTGTGATGCAAGGACTTCATTCTCTTCTTATCGAGCAATACCAACTGTTCAAATCTCTGCAAGGCCCATTTTTGTTCAGGTAACCCTGCTTCTACTAATACCCTCATAGACTGTATCTCAATCTTCCACTAGTATTACTGTTTCCTTTGCCTTTGGAGCTTTTTCTTTTCTTAAACACTTCAACTGAATGCCATTCGCTTGCCTCTTGTACAGTTCTCCCTTCAAACTCACATACTGGGAATCAAATTTCTGAATGGCTATCCTATCTTTTCTGCTTGCTTCTTCTGGGAGTTCTCCACGTTCTAAATACCGCTGAATGTCATAGTACCAAGGTTTCCCATCATCGACTTCTACTTCCAAGAATCTTTCTATCTCATAAACTGGTTTGCTTACCGTCGTCAACACTAGAGGTCTCATCACCAACTTATCTGGATTTTCCCAAGTTGCGGCAAGTGTAGCCAATGCGTCTGCCATTTGGTTCTCTTCTCGTGGCAAGTGCTGGAACTTACAATCGGGGAGGGCCTGTGCAAGACTCGTGAGGTGGAACAAGTAAGGTTTCAACCGTTCTTCCTTTAATTCCCATTATCCTTACAGTTGTCGGACTACTAACATCGAGTCTTCGTAAACCTCCACGTTCTTAGCTTTCAAGGTTATCAATGCCGTCAGTCTAAAGGTGCATGCTTCATACTCAGCCATACCATCATCAAAGACAGGGATATCATCACTAAATCTGTTTGGAGGGTCCTCACGCCTCACATTCTCAGAGCCTCTCCCAGCACGGGGCACAACCATATTAGCCATAGCGGCGGTCAAAGCTTGCAACTGCTCGATAAACTTAGTGAGACTAGTCTTCAACTGATCCATACGAGATACCTCGTTCTCTGATTCACTCATGTTTGCTAACGGCTTTTTGATGAGTCTTCCCTCTTACCCTTAACCCAAATGATATCTATGATGGCTTTTAAGACACAAAAGGTTGACATGATGCATGTATGCATGAGATGCGTGCGATGTATGAGATATATAAGTCGGCCCATTATCATTTTAAAGCATTCAATCATATTATTGCGAGGTGCAAACTTGTCCCAGTTGAAAAGGCCCAACAGGTTTACACTTTTGCGATGACATGGCTAAACAACTTCAAATGATAAAAGGCCTAAACATAGAATGGCCCATCGGCATTTTAGAAGCTTTTGGTCCAATTTCCATAAAGCACAGACTCGTCCCAGTTTAAATGGCCCAACAAGCCCATACCTCATGACAAAAGGTCCAACTGAATCCAAATGACGATGGTCCTAAACATAGGCATAAACGGATAGTTTCTATTGGTCCTACAACTACAGTTCACGTGTGGGTTTACGGGGGTGTAGACAAAGGCTCATGCTGACGAAGGATTTCCCACAACAAGGACTCCCCACTCAAGGGTTCGAGCGACCAAGTGAGCGCACCTTTTTTATACCTTAATGTACGTCCCAACGAGTTATGGTGCGTGACTAACTGTCAAATGGATTTTCTATTGTAGATTCCTCAGAGGGAGGGTGGAGCGAACTCTCTAAAATACCCAAGCATCTTAGGCTCTTATCACCTTGGTGACAGGAATAAACAGCAAGTCCTCCAAATTAGTCTGTCATAGTGAGCTGCGGGTAATGATTATCTAGGTGCCTTCACAGCGTTTCCTTGTAGAAAGGTAGTGAATGAAGGAAGACACCAAACCATTACCTAACTTTAATAATGCCTTTTATTAAACCCATTCAACCCACGGTAGACACGGTTAACTAAAGCATAAATCACAATCATTACAAGACATTATTTCGGGGCCAATTCTCTATCCCCGGTAGAGTCGCCAGACTGTAGGACATAGAAATCGGTGATGTTGTTTTAGGCTCGTGGCCTAGTTGGGAGTACGGAATAGCCCGCGGGGGAACTAAACCGGAGAAATAACATGGAGTTGCCACCCGATGTGAACTTGGAAAATGTGATTTAAGGTCGCACTCACCCCTCGCAAGGGAAGACCTCAAACCGTTGGATTCGGAATGGTCCCTTACTTATGTAACTTGTAATGATATGATTTGTGCAATAAACTAACCGAATCTACTCAACGTGTATCCTCAAAGGTAACTTAGCTCTAGTCCGCATTCATCAAAATAAATCCTATGACTAAGTTCGCATGCTTTAAAAATAAGTCATTATAACGGGAAGCATATAATATCACACAACGAGCATGTCGATTCATCAAACACAAAGAACAAATAAATAACTACTCAAACAAAATATAAACTAAATTCCTAATGCAAAATCAAAGTATTAAATCATACATAAAGAAATAATATAGTCATACTTAAAAATACAATATTCTAGACTAAATCATGCTTAGATAAATAAATGACCTACTAGATTAAATCATGCTAAATAAATAAATAATCTACTAACTACATCATGCTCAAATACAAGATTGGATGAAAAGAAATACGTGTGTCTCTTAAGTAGTACGTCGTACTGTATCCCGAGTGCAAACCGCAATACTGTCCATTCGGAATCGGCTACGAAATTTACGTCCGAGTTTCCATCCGATATACCACAAAAGAGAACACGCATTCTGTTCATCCTGAATTCACATCATGCATCAATCCATAACATTCATGCGAAATAAAGTATTAAAATAAATAAAAACGAAAGATAATAAATAAAAAGGTGCCCTCATGTCTAACCTATTTTGTCGTCTCTCGAAAGCGCGTTACATGGCTGTTAGAAGGGTTGATGCTCCGCAACTCTTCTGGTTCACTAATCCAACATTTTTCCTCGATGTTTCACTGTTTGGACTGTTGTTTTCACTCTGTTTCGCTGATATTTTCGCTGTATTTTTTTGTCACTATTTTAAGGCAAAGCGGGGATATTTTGGTTTGCGGTTTTACGGGGCAGTTTTTAGGTGCAGTTTTGGGATAATTCAGGGACTATTTGTAGGTTTTTACTGTAGTTTTTCAGTGTAGTTTAAGGGCAGTGCAGGGGGCTTTCACGGTAATTGGCTGGGTAGTTTATGTGAGTGGGTAATGGCGTGGCAGTGTGTGGTCAATAGGGGGTTATGTGTTGATACGTGAAGGCTAGGTGGCTTGCGTTAAGGGCCAGTGGCTGATGCGTTGAGTGGAAGTGGATGCGTGAAGGGTAGTGGCTGTTTGCATTAGTGGGTAATGTAAGCTATGTGGTTAGGCGTGAAGGGGGCTGGTGTGAGGACCTTATACGTGAATGGAGGGTGCAGGTGTGAGAGCTTTATGTGTGAGTGGAGGGCTTTTGATGGGGCAATTGAGGGCTAATTTCAGAGTGTTTTGAACGGCAATGGGCAAGGGTTTTCTTCTTTGTGTTTTCATGAGAATGAGCTAGGGTTTGATGTGTTGGTGAAGGCTTCTTTTTATAGGCAAAGGGTTGGGGATTACCTTGTTTGAAAAGGGAAAGGATTTATGTAATTACTGGAGATATTTTTAATTAGTGTGTGATAAGGAAAAATCTTTTAATTAGGGAAGTGATTTGATTTAATTTTGATTTCTTCTCTTTTAGTTAGGGATATGATTTGATTTAATTAGGAATGGGATCCATGGGATTTCTTTAATTTAGGAAGGGGATCTGGATTGATTTATGCATGTGTTTAATGTGTGTTTTGGTTAATTTAGAAGGCTATGGGCGTGTACCTTAGGGTTTTAGGCGTGTGGGCTTGGTCCATTTGGTGGGCTTGGTCCATTTGGTAGGCTTGGTGTGTGGCTTAGTGGTGTGCGGGCTAAGGATGTGTTTTGCGGGGTTTGGGCTAAGGATGTATTTTGAAACAGAGGTCCAACAAGCGAACCCGAAGCTAATCCAGTGAATAAAATCCAACAGAAATGTCAATTCTTGACTCTTCCCTTCCGACGTCATTTTCCCGCGGCTTTCACAATTAAAGAGGTAGTGTCTCTATGCGAGACTCATCATCGGGACTTATATGCAAAAATGCAGTGCCTACAATAATCAATGGCGACGATGGCGTACTTGGCCTATCCCCGCCCCCTCTGGAATTGGCCCGATGATGTCTAGGTTAGTGTCATAGACATGCCATGGATCTCTAAGCGTGATTATTGTGTGAATAAAACAAGTGAAAGTTGCGGAAAAAAACTCACATTGATCGGATGAGATTTCTAAAATTTCTTCTTGAATGTTGAAGCTCCAAACTTTGTAGAGTGTTTCCAACACTTGGGTGAGTTTCCCTATCACCTTAATTTACTCCTTTAAGTGATAGCTTGTATAATTTTTGCAACAAAATTCTAAAAGAGATAAGAGGGCTCACGCCCATTTGAGAGAGAAAGAGGAATAGTAGTTTCCAAAAACTAATACCAAAGTTAATAATGTGTTGACTTTCAAAGGTGGTGGTAGATTTGAGAAGTAAATGCCACATTTACTATTTCAACCACCAACATCACAAATAGTGACTTTTGATGTAAGTCATGGGTCCCACCCATTTAATTCTAAATCAAGTTAACTTACACAACAGACTTTGGGCCCGGTTCGTTTAATCCGACTAAACGAATTTTCCGTCGCTAAATAATTAAATCCAATTCAATTAAATAATAATGCCTCGCAAAATTATTACGAAAGTCGCTTACGAATTAATTCCAAATTAATTCGTTCGCTAGAATTAAAATCCAATTTAATTCCGCATTGAAATCCAATTTCAATTAATATATCTAATATATTATTTTGGCCCAATTAAATAAATTAAATAGTAAAATCCAATTTAACTATTAAATTTACTTTACCGATTAATTCCAAATTAATCACGTTCTCTCTTCTAGACGAATTTAATCCCATATAAAATTCTTACCGTAATTAATCCTACATTAATTTTTTCTCTCACAATTAAGCCTAGATTAATTCTGTTCGAGTCAAATCTCATCGGTGAATCTTTGGAAAGTGAC
This sequence comes from Zanthoxylum bungeanum, assembly GCA_019454045.1. Lineage (NCBI taxonomy): Eukaryota > Viridiplantae > Streptophyta > Magnoliopsida > Sapindales > Rutaceae > Zanthoxylum > Zanthoxylum bungeanum. Next base: position 302,203 of record SKCR01010108.1, read on the forward strand.
CCAAGAGATCCCTGGAAATGTTGGCATAAAATCCGGTTGTTGGACTATAAGAACACATGCGTACCCGGTACCACGTTCTTACTGATTTAAAAGACATGGTTGGCTTCAAGCAAAGCACCGTGCCTACCCAATTCTCCAGAAATATTCAACGAAGAATATGTAATCTTCACCCAAGATTATGTCATCAACGATTTTGGATACACTCAAAATGTAATTGTTACTATAGTCCAACTATATGACCAACTACAAGTGGAGTAGTGTTTTGTACAGTCTAACTATTCAAAGAAAGCAATATTAAATATTAGTCCAACTAATATATATTTATAACTACGATAAATAAAAGAGCGCGTATTGGCAAGTATTTAAAAGAAATTACAAATTTAATACTAGCCTCCCACTATTTTTCGGCGAGTCTCTAACCCTCTATGGAGTACTCGGAAAACCTAGTTTCCTAGTGGGCTAGGATCCCATTAAATAACACACAACCTTGACTTTGGACAACATGTTGTATGAAACTTAACTAGGTAGATCTCTAAGATCAATTGGATCCTATCCAATTCCTAGATCCAATAGTTGGACCTCCAAGTCCGAAACATATATCCAATATATCCAATATATTTCCTAACCTTTTCCTCTGAATCAACTAAGTCCTGGCTTTGGCTCAACAAACTTAATGATTCCAGTTAAGCGCGACCCATTGACAGTGGGATAGCTTCGTAATCGACGTCGATGAACTAGAAGTGACCTTGACTTTGGCCAACAAGTCACAACCGCCCAAGACATACGATATGGAACAAAGCTTTCATAGTTCAAACACATCTGCAATGGACAATGATCTTGACTTTGGCCAACAAACCAATACCAATCTTGGATCTTGAGAGAGAACTACTCAATGGAAGGAAAACGTTTAATATTTGATGAGGGTTTTTCGCGTAATTGGCAACCATTTTATTATCTTTGATTAGGTCTCATCATACACCTTAAGCATGCAATCTAAAAGCATAATAAGGCGCAAAATAAATTAATAATGATATAAGGTTGGATATATAAAATATTTTTTTCCCTAGAACAAATCTCTCCATTTCCTCTCTCCGGCTAGCACTATTCTTACTTCTCCCCAATTACATAATACATTAAAGAAACCTCATTTGCAATGAGGGGAATTAGTGAGAATAGAAATACAAAGAGAATAGAGATAATAGGCTGGACACGCAGGTCCAATTTAATAAATTCTAAATTTATTACAATAATTTCCAAAATTGCCTTCACCCTTCTAATATCCATCTGATATATATTATTCATACAAATACATCCAAGTATTCACACAAAGCATGTTATTCAATCAATCTAATCCAATTAATTAATCTTTTATTAATGACCATCCAATGTTCAAACAACGATTTGATTTGCGCGAGTCCAACTCGTTTAAGAATAAATACTCAAACTAAGTATTCTTGAATTATATCGAACTACAATTTTAAATCCAATTTAAATTGTATCAAATACTAATTCATATTTAATTCCAAATTAAATAATTACACTTTTAATATTGCCTTTTAGACTTGGATTCCAAATCCAATTTTAATGGGTCTCAAAGGCCCAATTAGTATCCAATACTATTTTAATTAAAGTCCAATGGGCTTTTAATTAATTCATAAGGCATGGGTTTGGCCAATATGGGTCAAACCTAAGATGCCAAGGCCCAAGTTAGGAATCACCCAATGCCACAAAATCAATTTAGTCCCATTAGGCCCAATTAAATTATTTAAAGGCCCAATAGTCATATTTGGACTTTATGGAAATGGTTTTAGGCCCAATTGGAGCCAACCCAATTGACCAAAACCAAACTTGGCTCAACCAATTCCATTAAGCCCAAATACAACAAATTTGTCCAATTTAATAAATTCCAAATTTAAAGACTAATACATATTAACATAATATTCTAAATATCATATTAATTTAATTAAAGTGCAATTACCATAATTAATTAATTAATCCAATATTTCCAAAACATCAATTAAACTAATTAATCATGCTTTAATTATCCAATTCATGTCCAACACAAATTGAAGCAAAATCAATCCATTCAACATGCTATAGCTCACGGTAAATAGGCAAAATAATATCCAATTTTGATTTCAATCTAATTAAATCAACAATCAATATTTATTTCATGTCTTTTAACAGATCCAATTGTCAAATTCAAAAAATCACCAAGAGAAAAAAATTTGGGGTAGTATTCGACCATGCTTAGAATTTTAGGAATTTTTGATCCAATCAATTTTTCAAAATCCAATGATGCACAAATCCAATTCATCATCATCCAAACACAACCAAACAATCAATTTGGAAAAATCATACTCCAAGCACAAAATTCCCAAATAAAGTCCATAAACCCTAGATTTCAAATCAAGCTTAGGATGGCTCTTATACCATTGTTAGTGTCCAAGACATGCCAAGGATCTCTAAGCGTGATTATTGTGAGAATAAAACAGTGAAAGTTGCGGAAAAAAACTCACATTGATCGGATGAGATTTCTAAAATTTCTTCTTTAATTTTGAAGCTCCAAGCTTTGTAGAGTGTTTCCAACACTTGGGTGAGTTTCCCTTTCACCTTAATTTGCTCATTTAAGTGCTACCTTGTAGAATTTTTGTAACAAAATTCTAAAAGAGAGAAGAAGGCTCACGCCCATTTGAGAGAGAAAAAGGAATAGTAGTTTCCAAAAACTAATACCAAAGTTAATAATGTATTGACTTTCAAAGGTGGTGGTAGATTTGAGAAGTAAATGCCATATTTACTATTTCAACCACCAACATCACAAATAGTGACTTTTGATGTAAGTCATGGGTCCTACCCATTTAATTCCAAATCTAGTTAACTTACACAACACACTTTGGGCCCGGTTCGTTTAATCCGACTAAACAAATTTTCCGTCGCTAAATAATTAAATCCAATTTAATTAAATAATAATGCCTCGCAAAATTATTACGAAAGTCGCTTAAGAATTAATTCCAAATTAATTCGTTCGCTAGAATTAAGATCCAATTTAATTCCTAATTGAAATCAAATTTCAATTAATATATCTAATATATTATGTTCTTATCGAATTTAATCCCAGATTAATTTTTACCGTAATTAATCCCAAATTAATTTTTTCTCTCATAATTAATCCTTGATTAATTTTGTTCGAGTCAAATTTCAATCGGTGAATCTTTAGAAAGCGACCCAAGAGATCCCTTGATATGTTGGCAGTAAATCCGGTTGTCGGACTATCCAAACACGTGCATACCTGGTACCACGTTCTTACCGATTTACAAGACATGATTGGCTTCTAGCAAAGCACCGTGCCTACCAAATTCTCCAGATATATTCAACGAAGAATATGTAATCTTTATCAAGCATAATATACTAAGTATTGCGCATTACGATCCAGTATCGGATGTCACAATGCCTGGGGCTAGAATTGTGTCTACCCCGTACGAAGCATATATCAGATCACTAGCAACTAGTCTCTGTAATCGGATAATCATGACCTAGTCATACTATCCCTATAGCTGCAGCATTTAAGAGTACCAGTTTTGTATCCTACGTGATCATCATTTCCATATGACTGAAGTGATACTTCCATCTTGACATCACACCCAATACACTACGATTCTCAGTATACCCAGAAGAGGCGTACATAAAACCCGTTAAAGCTCCGGACGACCAAAACCAAAGCGTAATGATTATCGCAAGTATTAGCGATGCAAGTCTCAGGTTAAGACCAAATACACCTACCCTGATTCGGATTCCCATAGACACATAGTCATACTACCAATGGGATTCCGAGGTGTCTACGCAGAGCGAAGCTGTTCTTGGTCCAACGGCTAACAGAACCTCATATCACACTTGCATAAACATCCAATACTTAAATATA